>WBNQ01000040.1:0-12392 GCA_013401375.1 Spizella passerina | reverse complement strand
TTTCTGCAGCTTTTCTCTGATGTGTAATTTTGGGTGAAAATGGCATAATGTGTGTCTCAAGGTAGAAAATGTGTTAGTTTGTATTTGTATACAGGTAACGTATTAAAAAAATTGTCTTTTCAAGGATTAATATTGAACATGAATATTGAATAGCTTCTTTTCATTTGGTTGAATCAGTGGGAACCTTTCATTAGCTACAGGCCCAGGCCAATGGAACACTGCTGTGTGCATTTGCAGGGCAGAGAGGTGGTTCAGAGCTGCAGCAGCTCTGCTGGGGTTTGCAGCTAAACTGAGATAAAGTCATCTCTGGCACAGTGACAGTGATAAACAGGTTGGGCAGTAATACTTCACACCTCCTCAAGCATCTGCTAAATGGCTGTATCTTATTGCTGGGGGTTATTTTAGATGTTTTATCATCTTTGCTGTCCAGTTGTCAAAGCAGGACTGCTAACTACATTAAGAATTTATCCATATTGTGGGCAGCTAGTGGCCATCATGTATAAACTCAGTGTACAGTCAGGACAAGGTTCTAATTTACATTAAAACAGGGATTGTTTTAATGCCAGTGCAAGTCACAGGTGTTTTGTTCTGCCTACCCAAAGAAGTTACCTCAGATGCAGAATGTAGGTAAAGTTTCCTCATAGAGAGCCTGCATCAGCAAACCTAACAAGTGATTTGTTTCATTCTCTTCATCCTTTTGCTCCTCTATTATAATGTTAATTCCTGAATTTGAAATCCTTCACTGTGAATTTTTTTAATCTAATTTGACCTTAATTCATAAAATGAGTAAAATTTCATTGTGTCAGATTGTACAAGATGTAGGTGGTCACTACAGAAGAAGTAGGCTGGTNTGCAGGACTAGGAAAGGAGTTTGCTGATATGGAGACTAAAGAGCTCCCATGGTATGGAAATATGTGTTTACCTTTAATAAGCCAGCACAAAAGAAAATTTGGCTTGCTGGCTGTGGTTTAAAGGCTCTTATTTTGCCACTGAGCAACTCTAGGAAAGTGTGTTTTATGATGCTAAATTAGTTAGTTGGTTAGATAATTTATTCAGGTGAAAAGAAATGTCTGTATTTTTAGTATGTCACTTGTATTCAAGTAAAAGAAGTGCTTTCCTAAAAAGTGTGATTTTTCCATGTTGTTTTCTTCCTAAAACTGTTGTTCTTTATAACAGTGAATCAGTAACTTGCAGTAAAACTTCAGGAATTTGTGCTGTATTCCATTTTGGCAAATTGTCATTTGACCATAAAATTCTGGTAACCAGGATCCAAAATCTTGGGCTGGCTATTAATTAGATCCAGACCTAGCAGAAACCAGTTACTTCAGACTTTCCATTGAAAGAGATCCTCTATTCTCCTAGGAGGAAGTTCATGCTGTCCCTGAGTTCCCTGGTAGCAACTGAGCTCTACAAACAGTGGAGTCAGTACCAAGCACCAGCTTTTGTAAAGGGCACTGTTGTAGTGTTGTGTTCTTATGTCTGTGACAGATACAGAAAAGACCCCTTGCCATGGTTATTCATAGTAAAAAGCCATTTTCTAAATCCCCTTTACAGTTAATAATTTTTCTTTCCTTGCCTTTAAGATCACACCTCTGAATTAAAATCTAATTTCCTGTACTGGCGTATCATAGCACTTGATTTTTCATGTTTCCTTTCTACAAGCTCTCTATAGATAAATATATAGCAAGTAAATTATCTCAGGGTTTTTTTTAATTAATCATCAGTCAGTAATATACAACCTACTGATCATTTTCTTCTGGGTTTTGTTAGTTTCACTAGTT
Organism: Spizella passerina; assembly: GCA_013401375.1. Taxonomy (NCBI): domain Eukaryota; kingdom Metazoa; phylum Chordata; class Aves; order Passeriformes; family Passerellidae; genus Spizella; species Spizella passerina. The sequence continues at coordinate 10,611 of WBNQ01000040.1, read as the reverse complement.
CAGAAACAGAATGTTTGTTTCTGCACACCCATCTTCATGTGTACTCTGCTCCAGAACTAGTGAATTCCCTGCCTGCTGCTTCTCTTCCTGCCACAAAATATGAGCCTAAATATTGTAAAGCTTTAAAAATAATAAAATTTTGAGTTGTTTTCTTCTTTTAAAAAGAACAAGTTCAACAACAAACTCAGGAATCTTTTGTTTATATTTTGTTTTCTTGATTAAAGCTAAAGCTGTGGCACTGTAATTTTAGGGAATAAACAATTTTGTGAGGATAGCAAGGCAAAACCAGTCCTGAGTGAAGCCAGTGGCAGTTAAGTGGTCTGTAGGGATGTGGCTGCAGAATGGAAGGCAGAGAGGAGATGGATTTAAGCAGCAGGTTCTTTGTGGTCAGGATCAAGCAGGATCGTGGCTAAAAGCACTTCTTGAGCAGTTCTCAAGTTCTCATGGTTTATTGTTCTCAGATGTGCCTGATCCTTGACCAACATCCTCTTGCTTTGGGCACTGTACGTGGACAAAATAAATGGAAGTCTTGATGGTATTTTGAGCAGCTACAAGGAAAAGTTGTTCTCTTTTGGGAGTCCCAGTGCTGTGATGTGGTGCAGGTTACACTGGTGGTATGAACTGGTAGCACCCTTGGGAGTCCTGTGAGCTCTGGGTTGGCAACAGTGAAGGTGGTTGTGCTCAGTGATTTGTGAGGTTTTCAGCGGTCTTGAGACAAAAGCTTCGTCTAGATTTGATGTGTAGTCCTTATAGAAAACAATTTTCTGGTACTTTTACTTTGCTCAGGCTTGAAGACATGTTAGGGAATCTGTGTCAGCTAGAATGTTTTTCCTAAAGTGTTCATTTGTCCATGTTTTTAGACTGCACTCCTTACCTGAGTTCAGTGGGCAGACACATGATTGGAGATGTGCAGAACATCACTATCAGTCAGTTTGCATGCCAGGAGCAGGTGGCTGTGATGATCCTTTGGACAGCAAATGCCATTGGTAAGTTCTAGAGGGAAATGGACTCATTGATCAGGGGTTTGGTAATAACTTCATGCTCAAAGGTATAAATCAAGTAATTAAATTATGCTTGGAGTCATTGATGCAAACTGCCTAAGAAGAAAGGAATTCTTAACACCTTTGCAAAGATCTTTTTTTTTCTGGTTTGCTTCAAAAACACCCTTAAAACTAGGATGTTCTCTGCAGTTATACGCTGCTTTTTACTATCCCAGCTTAGTGAATTCCTGCTCTTCAGAGCTGTGAAACTGTATGTGATTTAATTTTCTGCCCTAAGGCTTTGGTGCATTTCAGTGGCATTGATTGAATTTAGTTCCTGCTACACTTAAAGGGTGTTTAAGGTGCAGATTGTCTTACAGGTAGAAAACATTATCTAATCACAGCTATAAAGACTTCAATGTGTTTCCTTGCCAGGTCTGGTGATTTGGAGTATTCCTCAATTACTTCAATGTCACTGCAAGTACCTTGCTGCCCACTAGAGCAGTAGTGTCCAAAATTGAGGATGTGCAGAAATCCATTTCCACTGTGAAACCTATTTCTGGGCTTTAAAAGAATAATTTTATAAGAATAAAAATTCCACTGAATTCTGCAGAACTGTGCAATTGAAGGCATTTAGTAATCCTTAGCTGCAGACTGGATGAATCAAACATTCATGGGCAACAAAGCCTGGGTTCTTCCTTGTGATCACCAGAGGTAAATCCTTTGGAGAGCTTGAGGACAGAACTGCAGTTCAGGAACCTTGGGTAACCTGGGAACTGGGCACTTTCAGGGTCTTTGTGTAAGGACAAATAGTGCTTTTGTTCCATGAATGCTAAGAACACATTTGGCAACACTTTATCTTCTACAAAATTATGAAACATTAATCAAAACACACAAACCTGTGAAAACCAGTGAACCAGAGGAGGTGGTGGAAAATGATACATTTGGAATTTTAGTTTTTGGGCTGACAAGCACAGCATAAACTGAAATGAGTCCATTTAGCATTTAGCTTACAAAAGCTGTGTCTGTGTCATTGATAAATATGTGTAATGCTGTTGAAGAGATGCAGTTAGCTGGAGTAGTGAGAGTTAAAGAGCTGAGCAGTGCCTTTGATACCTGAGCCACAAAACTGTCACAGGGTAACACTGGCATTTTCCTGGGATGTTCACATCACTGTGTAGTCATATCATGAAGTAATTCTGTGATGAGAACATTGTAAAGACACTGTGCTAATTTGTAGTAGAGTAACTTGAACAAAATGGGTGTAGTTCTGGCAGCAGTTATGAATAACTGGAAGTATACATACACTGGAATAAATTCCATTCCATTTAAGTCAAGTTTTCTGTCAGCCCTTACTGGACTAGAACTAAAGAAATGGTAACACTTGTTACCATTTTAATCTGGTAGTCTCAGAGATGATAGTAAAATTTATAAAGGACTATTTCTATAATTTACCACAATGTTATATTTGATTGTAAAATGGAAGTGTGAAGTATTTCTGAAAGTGAAGAAGGTTCTGATAACTTAAGATTGCAGTGGTAATTTGGAAGCCCCTGATGAGACATGGGCCCCTCTGTTCCAAGCATTACACAAGTGTGCAGTGATTGTAGCCTTGGCCAAAGACTGAATTCTAGCTAGGCAAGATGGAATATGCAGAACTAACATACTGCAACAGGTATTAAATACAAACATATTTCATATGGCTGATAAGTTTTATTCTTAAATGAAATATATTCAAATTGCATAAAATACCACATTATGCATTTTGAAATATTAACCTTCTGTTGAAATGCCCTGCTGTTTGTAGGGATTGAGTACCTGAAGGGATTTCGAGTAATACTTGAGGAGTTAAAGTCAGAGGGAAGACAATGCCAGCAGATGGTTTTAAAAGATCCAAAGCAGCTCAGCCCCAGTTTTAAACGAACAGTAAGTGCTTTGTTTCAAGAAAAGTTTGTGTTGTTTGACTGTGAGTAGTCTTGAAGGAGTTTATCATCCTAGAATGGTTTGGGTCATGCAGTTCCACCCCCTGCCATGGGCAGGGACACCTCCCACTATCCCAGGGTGCTCCAAGCCCCATCCAGCCTGGCCTGGACACTTGGAGGGATGGGGCATTCACAGCTTCTCTGGGCAGCCTGTGCCAGGGCCTCACTTCCTTCACACTGGAGAATTTCTTCCCAATATCTCATCTAACCCTTCCCTCTGTCAGTTTGAAACCATTCCCTCTTGTCCTATTGCTCCATGCCCTTGTAAAAGAGCTGCTTGGTTCCCAAAAGTGTTATTGGTGAAATTAATGATATTTATTACTTTAGAGACAGATTTTGTTCCTTCTGATAGAAACTTTCCTGAGGCTGGGAACTGTCATTTTGTACATGGAGTGCAAATGCACACCTGTGATAGTCTACATCCAACTATGGATTGAGGTTCCTCATTTTAGTTTGGAATAGAGGGGTAGAGAAAGGATTCTTTCAGCCTTTGATTGTAAAATTGTGGGGTGGTTTTGAAAATACTTTCAGCTATGATTATTGATTTTAAAATATGTGCAATCTTGTCTTTTTTGTAGGGAATGGAATCCCAGCCCTTTGTAAACTTGAAGTTTGAAACAGATTACTTTGTAAAGATTGTTCCTTTTCCTTCCATTAAAAATGAAAGTAATTATCACCCATTTTTCTTCAGAACCAGATGTAAGTATTGCACATAATATGGTGTTGCACATACTGTAGTGTTGCATTTTGTATCATCTCTTCAGTGAGCCTCCCCTCAATGTCTTGGTTTTCCCAGCAAAGAGATGTTGTGGGTGATGATATTGGGTGAGTCTGGGTTAAGGAGTTGCTGATACTGTTGTGGAAGGAAGGTCTGGGTGTTAAGCAGAAATAATTTGCATGCCATAGATGCAAATGTGGTGTGTGATCACAAGTGTTAGGCAGCAACCAGAAGAGAAGTGTCAGGTAGGCCTGAGATAATCTCAGGTTTGCCTGGAGCAGGATTATTCCTGTGGTTCTCAGGTAGCTCCTGAAGATGGTTTGCTCCTCTCAGGACATTGTGAAGAAGGGCAGGTTGTTTTTTGCCTTTGAGATTACAATTTAAAAACAGCTATCCAAAGACAGATGTGGAGGAGGACATCTAAAATTAGACAACAGCACATCAAGTTGAATTTCTGCAATTACTTAGCAATTCTCACTGGAGGTGTAGAGAAGAAATTTGAATAAGCTTTCCAGTGCTCACACAGTATGGTGAGAAACTGCAAGTACCCTTTGGAGTGAACTGTTGACATTTGTCTTGCTAAGGGTTTTTTTTCCATATAAAACTTGCTTTTCAAGTCTGTCTGTTAACACAGACCACTGTACCATTGGTAGTAGTGCTCAGCATACTTACTTATTCTGAGTAAATACATTTAAGTCTAGTTTTAACTTCCTCTCCTGATGTGCTGTGCCTGGTGTTATCCCTTTTTTCTAAGAAATATGATATTCAAATTAATGGATCTCTGTTTCTCATATAAAGATGAGAAGGGACTTGAAATCGTAACAAAGGAGTTAAGTTTGCAAAAGGCATTTAGTCCAGTCATATTAGAGTCTGGGAAAGAAGTGAGAGTTCTCAAAATTATGAGCTCTCTACTTTCTCACTTGTTCTTTTTCTGTTTAAATAGCATAGCAGTTTGATACTGTATAATTAATATATTTTCTCTGTATTTGTAGCATGTGAATTGTTGCTACAGCCAGAAAACCTTGTCTGCAAACCTTGTAAGTAAAATGTAATATTTCTATATATTAATCTTTTTAAAAGTTTCTGTACTTGAAGAATCATTTTGCAATTCATGAATATCTCCTCTGACAGACTGGAAGCCAAGGAATGTGAATGTTACCCAGCAAGGTTTTAACATGCAAGTGTCCTTTGATCATGCCCCTCACAACTTTGGCTTTAGGTCCTACTTTCTTCACTACAAACTGAAGCATGAGGGACTGTTTAAGCAAAAGACCTGCAGACAGGTACGTGGCTGAGTTCTGTAGCTCTTAAAAACACAACACCTATTAACATTAACATAAGGTGTTCTAAGGTTTTACAGAAACTTAAAAAAATTAATATAAAATAGTGTCAGTTTTAAAATTGTAAAACTGTTTGGAGCTATTTGTAAATAACAATTGTGCTGTGATAGCACTCATCAGTCACAGCCAGGCTTGGGGACTCCACTGGGCCTGGATAACACAAGTCAGTTCTGCAGGCAGACAATTGTGTCTGTGCATGGGCAGGCTGAGTTCTGCTGGTCTAAGATGTGTTAATACAGGAGTGCACTGCCTATTTCTACATCAATGTGAATTCTTTATTAGGTTTTCAAAGTATGTGAATTGCTTGCAAAATATTCTTTCTTCATGTAGGAGCAGAACACAGACACTACAAGTTGTGTTCTTCAGAATGTGTCTCCAGGGGATTATATCATTGAGGTAACATTTCTAAACAGTCTTGTGTACTACACCTAAGTGGTACACAATGTGTTAATGGGAAAATGGAATAAAATTAAAATGTTTCAAATCACACTGGTAGAATTGAACTTCAGATATCCCTACTGAAGTGACTTGGGCAAGTAAATTTTCTAGAATGATGCCTTTTTTGGGCTTACCTAGAAACAGAGGCCAGACAAAGTTAGAAGAATGAAAGCAGAGATATTTAATGAAGGGCCTTCTGGTATATTAAGGGCAGATGAAGCCTCCCCAGGGGTCTACACCCAAAATGGATGATGGTCAGGAGTTTTTTCAGACAGATATAAGTTTGATCCATTTACATATCAGGGCTTAATCCTTCAATTACAGCTTCAGGTAATGAAGTCAAATTCCCCCAGTTTGCTCCCCTCCAATTCACTTTTGTTTGTACTTTTCAGGGCCTGAGCTGTAGTGTGTCCTTGGATTACAGGCCCAGAGGGATTGTTTGTCTAACCAGAATGTGAGGACAGTTAACTAGCACTTGATATGGAGTTTAGTTATGCACTAATGTGGTACAGGATGAATGCATAAAAATACAAAGGCTAGAATCTCAAGGCATCAGAATGTTCTTGACATTTCCATAGCTTTGCTTCCATGAGTGCACAGCACTTTGTGCCTTAAACTGAAGTTGTGGGCCTGCATAATTCCTGGACTTCAATTTATTTTTTTTTAATTGGAATTCTCTTTCTTGGTCAATTTTTATTATACTAGTTTGTGCTGCATTTTATTTTTAACTATTTGAACAGTACCTTTATTCACATTTGGTCATAAAAGCTGTTACAGTTATTTTCATATTGCAAAAAATAAAGTTAATCTTTTACTTTTTCAAGCTGGTTGATGACACTAATACAACAAGGAAAACAATGCACTATGCTCTAAAACCAGGTATGAATTCTGTTTTTAAACAAGATTTACTGTACTAATTTAGATTCAGTTTTAATTATGTTGGAATTAAATCTCTGTCTGACTTTGTCTGTTTGCCATGATCTAGATTATTGAGATAATTGTGCTGTGCTTTTTTGACCTAATGAAAAAAGAGTAGAGATGCACACTTGAGCATACACATGTGCATCTCTGTACATTTATATTTAGTGGAGTTTAGATCAATCCATCATTGGAAATCTTTGTGGAAGAGTGGCTTTTATTGTATATGTGGATATGAGGAATGATAACATTAATTGCCTACAGCAGAGAGTGCAATAGTGTGGAAATACTGCATTGAAACTGTGGGAGCAGCCTGAACACATCACCTGTGTACCAAACCCAGCAGTCTGGAGAACCTGTCAGGTGAATGCTTCACATGCCTCTGGGTCAGACCTGGTTTTGAGAGGCTAAACAGGGATTCCAGAGTGCAACTGCAGCCTCAAAACAGCCTCAGATGGAGGCAGTGGATAAAATGCACTGAATCTTAATGCACATTGCTCAGGGTGAGCTCTGCAGGAAGGCAGTTCTTTCTAAGGGGCAGCACCCTGGAACAAAACAGGTCAGGTCCAAATGACCACTGCATATCTCATCCAAACTATTTGCCACAGGGCTGTTCTCCTGGGGCTGGTGTGAGTTGCAGCTCCTGTTACTTATGAGAGTCACTGATGCTGTGGCAGTGGGCCAACCACCATAAAACCTACTTTGAAATGGAGCAGAACATGATATTTGATATCCTGTATCTTGGACAATTACCTGATCATAGAGTACTGCAGCAGTTTTGCATTTCCAGTGTGAAGATTTGTTTGGATAATGGTAATGCAGCTGATTTGCATGTGGCTAATTGTGCTTTCTTTTGCAGTGCACTCCCCCTGGGCTGGCCCCATCCGAGCCATTGCCATCACAGTGCCCTTGGTTGTCATCTCTGCCTTTGCCACGCTCTTCACCGTGATGTGCCGCAAGAAGCAGCAAGGTGGGAGCCTGCACTCAGGGCAGTGCCACTGACAGATGTGCTTTTGGAACCAAAACTGTCCTCACTGATAGGCTGACTCCAGAAATAGCTTTCTCTGAAAAGCTTGCTTTTCTGTTTATCTGTCCTTCCTCCCCTCAGCTTTTTGTGTGCTGGAACCTGTAGCAAATTCTTAATCAGTGCTTGATGGTAATTGGTTGCCTAGACAGTGTTGTATCACAGATCAAGACCTCGCTGTAGAAAGGAGACAACAAAAGCAATATTGGAAAATACTTTTTATTTCATGTTTCTTTTTCTTTGAGAAAGTACCATGTGACCATGTAGATTACAAACAGATTTGTAAATGGGTATGTTTTAAACATTCCCTTATCTTACTCAGAACTATCTATTTCATATTTATTTTAAATCAGAAGGAAAGCAAAGCCACGTGATGCCAATACAATTCACAGTGCTGTCTGGAATAGTCTCTACAGCTGCTATTCCAGATTTGCTCACTTTCCTGGAAGTTGCCTTTACCTTTCATTCTAAGCCATCTTCCTAAATTTTGCAGATGTTTTTAGATTCCATTCCTCCTTGCTGACTTCTCCTCTGTATCCAGGAACTGGCAAGCAACACTTGATACATTTAAATGTTAAAAATACCTTGGCTTTTTATACCGAATTTAAAGAATCATGTGGTTTCATGAATAATGGAAAAAGAGATTACTTCTCCAAACCTCACATATCTGTATTATCCACCTGAATTTTGGCACTGAGATATACTGCCAGTGCTATATGCCAGCTGGGTTAAATCCTTTTACCTTCTGGTCTTCTGTAGTTATCCCCTTTGCTCACAGCTAGCACAGTTCCAACAAAAAACCCAGACAAATCTCTGAGGATTTGTCTACAGAGAGAGTTGTTCCAGAATAGTTATTCCTGATTAATTGTTCTGAATTGAATCCCTGGATGGATATTTGTATTTTGAAATACTCATCCTTTATTCCAAATTAGCTTAATCAGCTGTAGAACTAGATTGAATTAGTCTGGCATAAGGCCAGACTGTTATGCTCCAGCATAAAAGGATCTATGCAAGGAAATAAATACTAATAGCTATTTTGGTTTAAATTAATCATATCTTAATTCAAATTAATGTCAAATTAATGTCCAAACATGGATGTGTATATATACACTAGAGAAATCTTGTAGGATATCCTGAAAGGGTCTGTGGACCTGGATGAATATTCTTACCTGACTTATGTTGTGGTTTGAGTTTTTTTAACAAGAGACTTTGTTAGACAGGAAACTCTTGAAGACGATACATCTTTTAGGTTTATTGTGTTTGAACAGAGATGTGAAGACTGTTGAGATTGAATAAAGGTGAAACAACTTCATTCCATCTATAAAATAAACCTTCCTTGTGTTTTCTGAGTTGGGCAGAAGTAACTGCACATTTCACTTTGAAAGTGTATTCCACATGCAGCAACTCTTAAGCTGGATAAATAGTGTGTACAACTTTTCTTTTTCAGGATGGCAAGGAGAGGAAAATCTTCAGGAAAAAAACCCAAACATTACTGTATGCATTAGTAAAAAGCCTACAGAAGTAATAAAAACCCAAATCAAAAACAATGAACTTTCTTTTCTCTTGCACTTTAGAAAATATATATTCCCATCTGGATGAGGAGAGCTCAGAATCTTCAGCATATGCTGCAGGTCTCCATGTGGAAAGGCTTCGACCCCGGCCCAAAGTGTTCATCTGCTACTCCAGCAAGGACTGCCAGAAACACATTAATGTCATCCAGTGCTTTGCTTATTTTCTTCAGGACTTCTGTGGCTGTGAGGTAAACTCAGCATTTCATACGTAAACAACTTTTCCTTAATTGAAACAGCACTCCCAAAATTCTGTGCTTGAAAAGTCCGTGTTTCAGTCACTCCTTTCCACAGAGATAACTTTTGTTATTTTTCTGAATTTAGGCTGTATGAATTTTCTTTACTTGGGGAAATGAAGAGATCTTATCCAGTGTAAAGAAACCAAAACAGCCCAAACCAACAGAATAGTGGAAGATGATTTCAGGACTTTCATTCAGCCATGTTTAGCTTGCTTTGAATTAAATGCTTTTTCTGTTCAGTAGGCATTACATCCTTATAGTCAGCAGCTACAAAGAGGTATTGTTGTCTACCTGATATACTTTGGTGTTCCTAAAGTGTAATTTAAAAGAAGTTGAATCTATTAAGACTTCTGCTCATAGAGCAAAAACTGCATTATTAGGATTACTTGTTGACAGCATGCACTTACTAATTGACTTTTATTTTTTTGCTTCCCTTCTGTTCCATTAATACTGTGAAATCAGCAGCTCTTTTTTGACTTGTTTTTGTTTGAATGGTATGAAAGAGACATTTGAATTGCTACTTTGAATGAGCAGGCCTAGAATCTCATACTGCTGTCTGAAATGGAATCAATATGTGACCAGTTTTTCACTTTTCAGCTGGAAAAGGCAGGACAGTTGTTTGTCTCTTTGTGCTGCATTTTCCCCCACCCCTGGGATGTGACTGGGCTGAGCTGGAGCTGGGTTTCATTACAGCAACTCTGCTCTCTGGTGACCAAACACAGAAACACAGCCAAGGCCCCGTGCTTGCTGGGGATGGTCACAGCTTTTTCATCTGCTTAAAATAGTTCTGGATAAACTATTTTATAACTAACTTACTTGAAACTCCTTTTAGAGATGTACTTTAGCCCTACTACACTGCTTCTCTTTTGAGTAGTGTTGAGATGAGCTCTTACTGCTCTAACCATGGAATATATGGCCTTGGACAGCACACAAAATTGATATAACAAAATACTGATAGCACCTAGTACAGAAATAATACATATTGTTATTAAAGCTGTGGAGTTTAATATAAAAAGTGATGCTCAATGCATAACAGAAGAGTTGCACAAGTATTTTTCATTTGGAATTGGAATGTTTTCTCAAAGGATAAAACCAGTGGCATTTAATAACCATTTAAAATAAGAGCTTGTCTATAATAAAAATGCTTTCTCACAAATAGCAGGCCACACAGGATTTTGAAGAACAGAAACAAAACCAGACACAAAACTACCTGCATCTCCCAGACAGCAGTAAAATGACCTCTCCTCCCCAGGCTAGAGCTGTGTGTTTGGAAGGAGCTGACCATGATCTCCAGTCCAGCTGACCAGCACCTCAGGCAGGATCACTTGCTTCCTGCAGCCAACTGTGTGGCAGCAGTTTTCAGGAGTCCTTGTGTTCTGGGCATTCACCTGCTCTGTCTTCTGA
>WBNQ01000038.1:1613-25335 GCA_013401375.1 Spizella passerina | reverse complement strand
ATTTTAAAAAAATCAAACAAACCTTCTGGAAGTGGCAAACTTGAAACTGTCTGCTAGAAGAGAGTTCTAGTAAAAGAGGTTTCCTTGAAGAGACTTCCTTACTTAATGCAACCATTGCCAACACTACAATCTCTTTCACAGGTGCCTCCACTCTGACACCTGTGTGTGTCCTAGTATGTAACGAGACACAGCAATGTAATTAGAACACCTTCCTTTTTTTCTTGCTCCTAAAGGTACTATGACAGGAGAGAGTGATCTGGGAATTTGGTTGTTGCACTCAACAGTCAGGAGCAGCTCTTCACTTTTTGTAAAGCAGTCTAGTCCTTGGACCTTGAAGGATTTCTCACCTGCACAGCTTGTGACACAAGACTCATAATTTGCCTGATGAGTCTATTTTTTAACAGCTTACCTGGAAGTGTGATCCTTGGGAATATCTTCCCAGAACTGATTTGCCTTGAGTCAATTATTTTTAAGCAAGGAGACAATGCGAATGAAGGGATGAAAACTCATGCTGTTGCCAGAAGAAAGACTGAAGTAATCTTCAAATTATACAACTGTGTCTAGAGATGACACTAATGGGCTCCTTAAAAATGCAGATAGCAGCTCATGCAATGATTAGCTGGTGTTATTGGTGCACTAATATTGAGTTCAAAAACATAATACACTCTTTCACATCATTCCACAATGCACATTTCCAAGTTTCAAGGTAATTATAAGTGAAGATGAGACTGTGTTTAAAATAGAATTTCTCTGGTTGGAAACAGACACACAGCCTTCCATGTTTCCCAAATGGAACTGTGCTTATGGACAAAACATAGGAAAGATTTTAAAACCAGTGAGTTTCTAGGCAGTGGTATAGCTTCCTTGTTTATTGGATATTGCCTGTGTATGAATGACAATGAAAAGTGAAGTCTGCTATTATTTGTCATGCCTACAACAGCTACTCTACTTGCTGTCAGATTGCATTGTATGCATTGTGCATCTTTTAACAGCACTTAGACAAGCTGACATAAAATACAAAGATGATCCCATTACATTTTCTGCAACTGCATCTCATTTTGCTAATGCTTACAAATTAAGGGTGTCTATCACCCTGTGCATGAGACAGAACACAGATAGCATTTTAAATCCCTTGAATTTTGTAGTGTACACTGCTTAAGTACAGAAGCAGCCCTACTTGTAAACAATTGACATGTAGCTCATAAACTAGTCTAGTCAATATGAAAATGCAACCATGTAGTGCATACTGAAATTATTCCTCCTTACTCTTATTTCTTAGTTGTAACATTATTTATTTGTAGCAATTTGGTTTTGATAACTTATTTACAAGAGACAGTTAAAATATACAGCACTAGTGCTTATCTTCATCCACAAATCTCAGTAACCATGCCTTTCCATGGTCAACAAACCCTGGAAAATCCAATGGATCAACCTTTACAGAAGTCAAGATGCTAGAGGACAGCCTTTCTGTTGCTATTTATTCATATGTCACAGATTTGTATGAGGAAGAGACTCACATTGACATTGCCAGCAGTGACCAAATGATGTGGCAAAATCTTAGCACTATAAGCTGAGTTTCATTAGATGTAGAGTTGCAGTTGAAATCCATTATGCAGGACTTCACTGAAGCAGTTTTACTCTAGAAACAAAACAAGACCTGAGCTGTGTAAAGTGCTTCTGTTTCTGCCTTGGACCTCCTTGCTGTACTGAATTCTGCCTGCTAGGTGTCAGTGGCTGTTATTATTCTCATTCCCACCTCATGCCTATGGCCACTGGACTGAAGGAGAGTTCACTTTGTCATCCATGCTGGGCTGAGATACCCAGTCCAAGCTTTTCTCAGCACACCCCTGGAACCCCTGGGGATGATCACGGTTTGGGGTACAAGGCATGGACTCTTCACATCTATCAAGTCGCCCTCCTTTTCCTAGCAACATTTTTGTGCAGTGGAGAATGGCTGCAGATGGACAGTCCTGCTGATTTCCCAGGTCATTGCTGTGCTCCTGGAACATCTTCACAACAGGAAAAAAAAAAGGAGAGTAAAAACAAATGCCCCAAAGTGCTTTTCACACAATAGTGTAAAAAGCCAAGTGTTGAGAGCCATGGAAATCTCCATGAGTGGCAGTTGCTGTGAACTTATTCAGCTGCTTTTAATAATTTTTGCACCAGATGCTGGAAGATTTTGACCATGATAGGTTGGGAGAGTTTGTTCCCTTGTTTGTCTTTGTTCTTGAAACTGCCTGGTTAAGAGGAGCTAATAATTTACAAGACTTTTTCATAGAAAGCAGTCATTAGAGACTCTTTGACATGTTCAATTTTTTAGCTGAACAGTTGTTTATGCTTTTCCTGTGATTTCCATGGGAAGTGTACGGCTCTCTATTTCATTTGCCTTTGAAGAGGAAACTGAATTACCTTTGTGTCAAACAGCTCAACTGCCTGTTTTACTTTTTTGTTTTCGTCTTTATTTTTGTTGCCATTAACATGGTTACATATGGGTAACCGTATGGTGGGATACAAGTATCAGATGGTTGCCCAGAAGTCTGGCATCTGCAGAAATTATTTTATTTCCAAATGGGAAACTGAATCTTTATCAAATGAGTAATTATGGAATACATGGAAATCATAGTTGGACAAATACCCCAATGCTTCTCCCCGTTTCAGAGCATGCCAAACTCACTCAGGTATTTTGAGAGGTGATGTGTTACTCAGTGCAAGACTATCAGGAGTTTGCTGCATAGAAATTTCTGGGTCTGTGAAAAAAAAAAGAGTATTAGAAACACATTATAGTTGAGTTGACTTCTTGGTGTTACTTCTGTGCTACAGAGTCATAACCAGTAGCCCCAAGGGGCCCCAGCCCAACAATAAAGACATTGTTATAATAAACACAGCACAGATGCTCAGAGCTGTTTACAATGCACACAGTGGCATAGTCTATAGTCCAAAGTTTTTCTGCTATGGGATTGATTTTTTTTTTCAATATTTCATGCTCATTTGCAGTATCCCAAGAGTTGTCTCTGATCCTTTTCTTCAATTCTTCTTTCTAATATTTGTCCTATTTTTCTCAATTTTTACCAACATAATAATGGCAAGAAAAAGACTGATTACCTCTACTCAGACTCCTTTCTGTACAATTCCTCTTCAATAATTGTTCCTCTTCATTTTTTGGCCAAGGAGTAAAAAATGTTTAGTTCTTTTATCTGTATAATAAACTCCCATCATTCAGTCTGTATTTGCTGCAGGGATGTTTTCTCTTTAGCAGTGGATTCAGCACTAGAAATAAACCCAAAGAAATAAAGAGAACCAAAAACCTTCATGGATCCCAGGTCAAGAGCAGCTTTGGATGGACAAAGCTGAAATAAGGGGAGATGCATGAGGTATTTGCTTTTCCAGAGAGAACATTTTTCACTATTTTACCTAGAGCATCTCCAGTTCTCTGCAGATGTGATTCTTTAGTGACCAAGACACAGAAGTGAGGGGTTTGTACAGTTTTGTACAGCACAGTTTTGGTGGCTCCTCTCTGTATTACTCTCACTGTTATAATCAGATGAGCCATACAGAAAATCTGCTTTGCTGTAATTGAAGAGGAAAAAAATATTAATAGTTCTGGTGGAAAATTGTCCCCAGTGTGTTTATAAAGCCAAGTCTGACTTGATTTTTTCAGATTTGATGCAAACTGTGCTCTTCCCAGTCACAATCTCTGGATGAAATTAGCATTTTCTAAGACTTGCACTGCTATCTACCTTTAAATAATATTGGGAAAACTGTCCTAATTTGAAAGGTGTGCTGTATGTAGGATGTCACAGCTGTTCACATTTTGGAGTGTCAGGATGGAGGCCATCAGGTCTCCCCAGGTCCAGGCCAGCACCAGGAGAGCTGATTATCCTGGACACGAAGAAGTGCTGGAATTAATCATCTTGGATGGTTTTCACTGAACCTGACTGGGTCCTGACTGTCCTGGGGCCCCAGCTTAGACACAGAACTTCCACTGCATAGTCAAGGGTCTGAAAAGTCAATTGCAAGGCTTTCAAACCTGCCTGGCAAAAACAGGGCTCATTGTTTCTAGAAAGTTTTGCTTCTTAAAATAAGCAAAGTCCAGGATAAAACTTGCTTTTAGATTGTTTTTCAATGTGCTATGAGATATCCAGAAATGTGCATATAAATCTTTCTCCACTTACAGTACTGGAGCACTTTTTGAATCTTAGTTTTGTACTAGGTAAAGTACAGTAGTGTGCACTTTTTGGATCTTAGTGTTGAACTAGAAAGGGTGAAAACTAAAATAATTTTGAAGACCTGGATCAAGTTTCACCGTGTACTTTGTCAATTACTAACATGAAGATGAACTTGAACTGATCTCTGTTTTATGATCAACTACAGGAAAGGACTGATAATAAAAACACCCCTTTGGAGTGCTATTTTTCATTATGTCAATGTTCTTTTCTAATGAAAACATCAGTCTGATCAAGTCAAGTGTCAGGTCTAAAATCAAATTGTTTTTCTGTTACATTTGGAAAAAAATTGTGGACGATTCTTGGTCTATTAGGAGATCAGGCTTGGTCTTTCAGGCTTTTTAAAAATTTCATTGTCTGAATTTGATCTAGTTGAAGAGGAGAGTTAGAATGTTACTACATCTACCCATGCGGGATTTCATTTTCTGCAGCAGCAGCGAAGCAGTGCAAAGGCTGAGAATTCATGCAGTGAGAGAAGTTCAGTGGTGTGCAGAAACGTGTTGTGAGGCTAAAGTTGAAAGCAGAGGGCTCTACATGTGAAAGAGATCACGATGGATCAGAAGCTGAACTCTGACTTGACAGAGTGGTATCCTTCCAAAACCAACAAAGGCAAATGTCACTCAGAGCAAATTAACAGGAATATTAAATGCAAGAGAGAGGAGGCAACCAGCTGTCTGCTCAGCACTGATCAGTTGTCTGCTGGAGTCCACCAGTATGCTAAAAGTTATGTAAAAGATCTGAAAAACAGAATGCAAACACTGTGGGGCATTTAAAAATGTGGCCTATAAAGAAATGTTGAATGAACTGGGCTCGCTTATACACAAAGGAAAAAGCTGCAGCAGAATAGGTTTACAATTTTGTATTGTTTAAAATATTGGTCAGATAATCATGTCAGTTAATTGGCAAAAAAGGTATAACTGCAGCAATGCAAATTTGAGTCATATTTATTTTTTAATTGCTTTTGTAAAGGGATAATAAGCTGGAACAGCTTACAAGTGGAGATGATTAACTTTCCCATGTGAATTTGTTGTACAGATCTCTTCCATGGATGATTTCTGTAGGACAGGAGGACAAATTAGAGTGGACAATCTGAGAACAGTTGTACATAGAAGGGCCAGGATTCAGAGCTCCAGAGCTGCCTCACTCTGTCAGGGACTCTTTTGGCAAAAAGGGAGTGAAGGAAAAAGAGAGAAAAAGAAACAAAGATGGAAGGCTGCAAGTTCTATATCTAACCTGCTGGTAAAAAAAAAAAAAACAACAGTCTTATTATAAAGCATTCTGCAGATCCTAAAGAATTGACTCAAGAATTCTGTTATGCCAGGCCTAACATGGATCTAGACCTGCATCTTGCTCCTGCTGCCTCTGCACAATTCTTCTGGAGCACACAAGAGGAGCAGCTGGAAGCTGACTGACCTCTTTATTTGAACCAATGCAATTTTAATTGAATCCTAATGTCTCCCCTACATTTTTGGCAGCTGTCTATGTATCCCTCCACCTCCCATACCCAGTTCTTTTTTTCCTTTTGGCTGAGCTGAGATATTTTTTTCTTCTGAGAGAAAAAAAAAGACTGACATTGTGATGCATCAGTCAGAATTCAGCTTTTTGTCCCTTCCTCACTGCTCTACACTAGAAAGGTTGAAGGTCTAGCCTACCAGTCCCAGCTCTGGTATAAAATAGAAAGCAAATCTGTAGTGCACCAAGTATCCAGTAAAAAAGAAGTGCACAGCATTTATTTCACACAGTTGTGCATAAACATAGCTGGGAACTTATTAGGAGATTTGGGGATCTGGTTACTTGAGGCTAATTTGTTTGTGTGTCCCTTTTGAGAACCAGAGCAGAACTGTGCTACACCATGAGCCAGAGGGCCAGGCAGAGGCCCTGTCACTAACCATATATCAACTCTTTCCCCTCCTGAAATGTGACAGGTAGACACCCATGACAGACCTGTGCCTGCCTCAGTGTTTTAGCCTCACAATTCATGGTAGGATTGCTGATTTTCCATATTTCAAAACTGTTAACTTTTCTTTTTCCCCTGAACATTTTGATTCAAAAAATACCTCCTAGCAAGAAAGTGAGCATTATATGAAATACTTAATATTTGCTAAACTGACGAAGAACATAATTCTTACTCAGTTTAACTGTAAATGATTAAAAGAGTGGAATTCTCTACCCAAGGTATACTTTTATCTTTCTTTCTTATTGGACTTTGATCTGTTAACCACTGCACATGAAAAAGCTGTTTTTACAGAAGCAGCGAGGCTGGAGTTAAGTTCTGATGATGGCAGTGCAAATCAAAGGTTTCCAAACTACTGAGTGCATCATTAGCGTGCTCCCGGTGGTGAGAAGCTGCGTGGCAGCGAGCCAGCAGCGCCGGGTGCTGCTTGGTGCTGTTCCTGACGGCTGCTGCTGCTGCCCATCAGTGCTGATGATGGCATTCACACTTAACACTACTGCTGATCAAAGTACCTGCAATTACTACAACTGCTGATGGCAGAAAGAGTTTGTTAGCCCCGCTGTAAATTACTTCCTGAGGCTTCCTTGCCAGCTTATTTCGGATTGTGAGCAAAATGCAGTCTCTTGGCACTTAGAAAGAGCTGCATTAAGCAAAAGTTGTTTAAAAAGGCAGATATTCTGAGACTAAGCCATATTGATGCCATAAACAGAAATTCAGCATTTCCCTCTCATGGCTGATGCTGTGTGAGCCAGCCTGAACCAGGCAGCAGCATGGCTTGATGCAGTGCCCAAGCTGATCTGCCTTTTGGCAGGGTTGACAGCACAAGGCTATCCTGATCCTGGGTTCAATTTGATTGTCTCAGTTTGATTGGTTCTGGTATCTGAATGGCTCTATTCTCCACCACAGGAAGCTATGAAGTTGGATTTGCATTAGATTGAGAATTTCTAACATCATACTCGGTACATTTCACAATACAGATAGACTGGAATATTTATAGCAAATATTGACCTAAGGCCAACATAAAATATTTCTTAAAAACGAGGCCAGAAACCAGGTCCACATGCCACATTAAATCTTTCTGTATAATGCATTAAATATTGCTCCTCTTTCACTAATTTCAATACTCTATTTTTATATTCACATTTCAATAATTAATATCCTTGTACAGATTGACAGAAGAATTCTCCAGAAACTGACAAGACAAAATGTGTGTTCCCAGGCTGGAGTCATCCGTACACCTGCCTCTAGTGAAGTCAAAAGATAAGGATGGCTATATCAGTCTAATCCATCAGTCTAAGATGCTTTTCAGCCAGTGTCCTCTTTCCAACAGTGGCTAATAGTCCTGCTTGGGCAGATTTTGTAAATGGGGCTTGTAGGCCTGCTGCCAGGATCTGTGAGTTGCTCCAAAGGCTCAGATGCCCATACTGTTCAAAAGCACATTCTAACACGTTGGTGTTGCACAGTCAAGGAAGAAGGTTTAGGCTCAAAGTGAAATTTCTGCATCTTCTTTGTTAGTGGAATGGTTCCTCCGTGTTTTTGCACCAATTCATTGCCTGTCTGTAATTCTCAGTGGATCCAGGGTTTCATTAGGGCCATCTCTGCTGGTCCTCCCAGACCTTCTGAATGTAATACTGAAACTGTGAAATTATTTAGCTCGAAGGACAAGCTGGACTTGCTGTGATAATGGAGGGAAGGTGAGAACCTGCATAGGCGTTTCTTCATGTGCTGCTCAGTGCTGGTTCAGTCTTTTCATGGTTGGTTTTTGTTTTGTTCTTTTAATAGAAAAGGCATATCAGGGCGTTTTGTGTTCCCACTACCCATCCCTTCCCAAAATGTTGTGGGAATGAGACTGTCAGACCAAGGAATATCTATGCTGTTTTGTACATTTGTATAAAACAGAGTAAGACAAAGAGAAAGAAAATGGGATTTTTAATTCTTACTCTTAGAGTGACAAAATTAGCCCAAGCTATATTCACTTTATGGGGAAGAAAGGGATTATAAAGCAATTTGCAAGTCAGGAAAAGTCCACTTGGTGCTTCTCAACAAAAGCAGGGATCAGGATTATTTCTCCTTGTTAACCACTGCAAACAAAGACAAAAGATTTTTAAGGAACAAAAGATACAAGACAACAAGAAGTGTTAGCCCATCAGATGTCCTCCCACACTATTTTTTCTGCCATTTAACAGATCATCTGGAGCTTAACAGTAAACCAATAATTGTGACATATGGGTACAAGTTTTTTTGAGCCAGTGTGCAGTGAGCAGAAAACTGTAGGTTGTTAATGCAAGTACATGTACATTTCATTGTCTATGTGAGTGACCAAGCAACTAATTTGCAGCTTTGTGTGTTTTTCTTAACACATAAATACAGTCATGCTTGAAACACCAGAGCAAAGTTAAATCCCTGCCAGCAGGTGCTGTCTTCTTGGAAGAAAAAGGCCATACACTGCTAAAAGATTCTTGCACTCTAAATTTAATTTTTAAATGCACAGAAATGTCTCCTTGTTGCATATCTTTGATTATAAGTCTTTTGTGTTTGGAGGCTGGCTAGGAATTGAAATTGCTGTTTGGATAATCACAGCTTTCTTTGGATAGTAATTTAGGATTCATGCTATTAACCCCCTGCATCTCTTTGTATACAGGACATTAAAAACTCCTTGCCAGAAGCAGTTAACTGTTAGACAAACGGGCCAGCAAAATGAGTGCTTACAAATAAATGCTGGGATTAAACTGCACAGAAAGACAGGCTAAGATTTCCTTTCCATTCTTTGAGCTCTTTTGAGCAGTTTCTACTTTTTTTTTTCCACAAATTATCATCTTTCAGCTCAAATTTTGGCATATCAGAAGTAAACTGGAAAAAATAAACCAAAACAACTGAAAAAGAATAACTTTGGGAAATACCATGAAAACACTTCAGCCACTGGTATAACAGGAAAGTAGCTGAGAAAGCATTTCTTCCATTACTGCTCGAGGATTTTAATTTATTAATCTTTATACAATGTTATTTCTTAGCAAATTTTTTTGAAACTTGAAATCTGACAAGTGTATAAACACCAGTTCAGCAAAATATTTTNCAGAAACCAGGTCCACATGCCACATTAAATCTTTCTGTATAATGCATTAAATATTGCTCCTCTTTCACTAATTTCAATACTCTGTATTTTTTATATTCACATTTCAATAATTAATATCCTTGTACAGATTGACAGAAGAATTCTCCAGAAACTGACAAGACAAAATGTGTGTTCCCAGGCTGGAGTCATCCGTACACCTGCCTCTAGTGAAGTCAAAAGATAAGGATGGCTATATCAGTCTAATCCATCAGTCTAAGATGCTTTTCAGCCTGTGTCCTCTTTCCAACAGTGGCTAATAGTCCTGCTTGGGCAGATTTTGTAAATGGGGCTTGTAGGCCTGCTGCCACAATCTGTGAGTTGCTCCAAAGGCTCAGATGCCCATACTGTTCAAAAGTACATTCTAACACGTTGGTGTTGCACAGTCAAGGAAGAAGGTTTAGGCTCAAAGTGAAATTTCTGCATCTTCTTTGTTAGTGGAATGGTTCCTCTGTGTTTTTGCACCAATTCATTGCCTGTCTGTAATTCTCAGTGGATCCAGGGTTTCATTAGGGCCATCTCTGCTGGTCCTCCCAGACCTTCTGAATGTAATACTGAAACTGTGAAATTATTTAGCTCGAAGGACAAGCTGGACTTGCTGTGATAATGGAGGGAAGGTGAGACAAAGACAGAACCTGCACAGGTGTTTCTTCATGTGCTGCAGTACTGGTTCAGTCTTTTCATGGTTGGTTTTTGTTTTGTTCTTTTAATAGAAAAGGCATATCAGGGCATTTTGTGTTCCCACTACCCATCCCTTCCCAAAATGTTGTGGGAATGAGACTGTCAGACCAAGGAATATCTATGCTGTTTTGTACATTTGTATAAAACAGAGTAAGACAAAGAGAAAGAAAATGGGATTTTTAATTCTTACTCTTAGAGTGACAAAATTAGCCCAAGCTATATTCACTTTATGGGGAAGAAAGGGATTATAAAGCAATTTGCAAGTCAGGAAAAGTCCACTTGGTGCTTCTCAACAAAAGCAGGGATCAGGATTATTTCTCCTTGTTAACCACTGCAAACAAAGACAAAAGATTTTTAAGGAACAAAAGATACAAGACAACAAGAAGTGTTAGCCCATCAGATGTCCTCCCACACTATTTTTTCTGCCATTTAACAGATCATCTGGAGCTTAACAGTAAACCAATAATTGTGACATATGGGTACAAGTTTTTTTGAGCCAGTGTGCAGTGAGCAGAAAACTGTAGGTTGTTAATGCAAGTACATGTACATTTCATTGTCTATGTGAGTGACCAAGCAACTAATTTGCAGCTTTGTGTGTTTTTCTTAACACATAAATACAGTCATGCTTGAGACACCAGAGCAAAGTTAAATCCCTACCAGCAGGTGCTGTCTTCTTGGAAGAAAAAGGCCATACACTGCTAAAAGATTCTTGCACTCTAAATTTAATTTTTAAATGCACAGAAATGTCTCCTTGTTGCATATCTTTGATTATAAGTCTTTTGTGTTTGGAGGCTGGCTAGGAATTGAAATTGCTGTTTGGATAATCACAGCTTTCTTTGGATAGTAATTTAGGATTCATGCTATTAACCCCCTGCATCTCTTTGTATACAGGACATTAAAAACTCCTTGCCAGAAGCAGTTAACTGTTAGACAAATGGGCCAGCAAAATGAGTGCTTACAAATAAATGCTGGGATTAAACTGCACAGAAAGACAGGCTAAGATTTCCTTTCCATTCTTTGAGCTCTTTTGAGCAGTTTCTACTTTTTTTTTTCCACAAATTATCATCTTTCAGCTCAAATTTTGGCATATCAGAAGTAAACTGGAAAAAATAAACCAAAACAACTGAAAAAGAATAACTTTGGGAAATACCATGAAAACACTTCAGCCACTGGTATAACAGGAAAGTAGCTGAGAAAGCATTTCTTCCATTACTGCTTGTGGATTTTAATTTATTAATCTTTATACAATGTTATTTCTTAGCAAATTTTTTTGAAACTTGAAATCTGACAAGTGTATAAACACCAGTTCAGCAAAATATTTTTTCCTACACATATTCAGAAAACATCTTAACTGTATTGAAATCCTGCTGATGTTTCACATATATGCCTAAACTACAAATGCCTACACACTGCTCTAAATAGCCTGTTGCATTGATGGCATAAAGTAACATGCACTCTCCCTTTAGATACCTAATTTAAGCTGTAGGATTCTAATGTCTTAGAAGTTAATTTTCCTTCATCTCTTTTAGTACTGCACTGCCAGACCATGTATATGTCTGTCCTATAAATATCAGTGGAGAGAGAGAGTTGCAATAGCTACATTGGCACATAAACTGATCAGTGAAAATAGTGATGTGACTTTCAGTTGGTGCATTGCTGAAATTCTCTTCTGATTTAGGTGAGTTTCAGGAATTTGTAAACTTCTTTTGTGTGGGCATTTTCCTGCTTAAAAATAACAGACTGATTTTTATTTTACTCTACAGATTTTAAACGTGAATGCAGCATGAGGTTCAAAGCTTGCTGGAAGACTGAGAGCAAAAATATCAGATAGCTTCATTTGATTGAATGCAAATGTACACAAGATAGAGGCCTCTGTCTGAGCAAATCATTCTAAACTTGCTTTATTGGGAAGAAACAAGCAATTTGAGAATGTGCTTGGAGTCTGTTTTAGACGTTTACTGTATAAGGAGAAGGAGGTTTTTACTGTGTTATTACAGCTACATGAGTTGAGTGAAGTTTCATACCTAGTGAAAGAATTCTCCAGAATTTGTACACATGAGGTTGAGAAACCCTGAGATTAATTTTCTCTAAAATATACTATGATCTATGTAAGTGAACAAAGTAATTGTGGGGTGTAAGTGCCAAACTCAAGACTGAATTTCTTTCTCTAATTCTTATCAAAATCTTGGGCCTCACCATGAGACTGTGTCCCAAAAATATGTGTCTGATGAATTTGGGTTCAAGATCAGGTGACCAACTCATCTAACATCTAACAAGAAAAGGCAGAGCAGGTCATCCACTCTGTTTTCCCATACATGATCATCACAGCATTTAACACCACTGATTCTACAGTCATCCCAGGTGCTCTAGGACAAGAAATAAACCCAGTCTTTAAAACTCTGAGTCTCTGGCAGAGTAAGAGCAACAGTGGGGACCTTACAGGATGCTGATCAGCTGAGACATGCCCACCATCCCAGCTGGAGGCAGGCATTGCTTGCTGTGCAGGCTGGCACAGACACCCAGTGCCCCTGCCAGCTCCCAAACATGAGAAAACAACTGTTTTCAAGTTTGTGAGCAAGAAGTGTCTTCAGGCTTTTAAAGCCTTTTCAGCTCTGTCCGAAAGTAATGGTGCATCTTGTCTAAGGGCTTTGGCCAATCCTTGATTCTCCAAGGAATGAAGAAAATGAGCTATTCTGAACATGCCTGACCAGCTTGCCTTGGAGTTGAACTTGGAGAAATGGAATTCTTTATCTGCCACTCTTCTTGACAGCCTCAGGATCTAAAGCTGGAGGTTTGCTTAGAGTCATGGTTTTAATAGAAAACCAAAGCTGTGAGGAGTGCTTTGAGAGTAGTAGACCATCTGTTCTCTTTCTGGTCTAGAAAGTAAGACATGAACATGGAAATTTGAGTGGAATAGGGGGGCTTTATTCAGCAGGCTCATTTAATATTAATATTTCAGAAGGTGCTGCATTTGTGGGCCAATTAGAAGCTACCTGGGCCTCAGTCTTTAATTGCCACCCAAATTATCACCATTCCACAATCTAGTAACATCCAGTTTCCCATTTATGTAAGGTGGAGGTGTCTTCTTATTTCTCTAGGGTTATGAAGGGATAAAATGCATTTGTATGTGTGAAATATTTAGGTATTACATTTTTGTAGTCCTCTGAAGCACCATCCAGGGAAAAATCCTAAGCAGAGGAGCAAAATGGTAAGATAAAAGCTCTTGCTGTTTCTACAATTCAGATTCTTGGCAGGGCACCTTTAACCAGTAAATTTCCACTCCTCTGTCTCTGCAGGTGCTCAGAACTGTGCCATATTCCTCTTGCTCTCACTTGCTTTCTATTTCTCATACAGAAAGTATCAAAATAAAAAATATTAAAAAAAGCCTACATGACAAATGCACAAAGAGAAGAAAAGGAGGTAAAATAAAAGTCAAGGCTATCCACTTTTCCACTTTTAGTTCTCTCTTGAAAGCTAAACAATGACGAGCAAATGAATGAAGGGAAGGGGAGAGTGCTGAGTGGTCAAAATACTCAGCTTTTAACAGCTGAGACATATTATCTGTGATGAAACCTGTATTTAAAATCAGGTCAAAGTTCATAAACCCTAAAAAGTAGCATGATTTAAAGATCAGATCTGATAATGCACAAATGGGAAAAAGATATTCAGGTTATTTTGGGCAGGTGGGTTTCAAAATTATCTTAATTTTAATTTCTTTACTCTAAGTCTCCCTGTGCTACTTTCAGTCTAGAAAAGGAAATTATCTATATAGTTTCAGGTTAATCAAGGTTGAAGGTGAATATCCAAATCCACAATCTAACTTCCTGTGGCACTATCAAAGGCAACTCCCTATTAGTGGGACAGAATTATATGTGAATTATTTTTTCGGCTTCATCTACAGATACAGGCTCATAGTCTGAAAGAATTTCAACAAGATTTGGAATGTTCTATTCTCTCTCAGATTTTTCTCTTTTTCTCTTTTGTGTTTTTCAGATTTTTTTTAAATGGTTCTTCTCTCTCTTTCTTTCTTTCTTTCTTTCTTTCTTTCTTTCTTTCTTTCTTTCTTTCTTTCTTTCTTTCTTTCTTTCTTTCTTTCTTTCAGATACACAAGAAGTTAAGGTACTAACTGTGAAAGAATAACAGAAGTTGAAGAACTGTAAACTGAAACCTGATAAATGAAAAATGGGCACAGTATCAAATTTAATCACATTTGTATTCACAAGTTGTTGAGAGCTGACACTGATTTATGATCTATCAACAGTCACCAGATTCTATGGCTACTTTATACAGATACAAAGAGATGGATGGATAGATAAACAGACAGTGAAATAATGTTGCAAATTTAGTAGCAAGAGACCTAGCTATAAAAGATAAGTCATCCAATTAATTTTTAAAAACATGGACATTTTTGAAGAGCAGACCTTTAGGAAATCTTCTAAAATATGGGAAGTTTTGAGAAAAACTAAACTATCCTGTTACTGTTCTTTGTTCAAATGTTATTACTCCAGTACTACAACAAAACAATCCCACTTTACAGACAGCTCCCCCAGCACTCAACAGACTGGAGAGAGGGAGTTTTATGCAAATATTTTGTGCCAAAGCACCACACAGAAGTATTACATTAAAAATAATCCCTTCCCATAATTCATACAAGGAGTTCAACAGTGCACATGCTTGTGAGCATTAAGAAAACAAGAGGTCCAAGAACATGAGTGATGGAATGAGATGAAACCTGAACAGGGAAAGAAAAATAAAAAGAGTAATGTAAATGTCACTGAAAAAGACAGGACCACAACGCATTGCCACAGCCAATCACAGAAGATTTTTCTTTGCACAGTGTCCTCCCTTACAGAGAGTTTGTCCTGGCTGTATTAATAGAGAAATTAATGGAGGTGTCAGACAAAGTGTCAGTTTCCATATTGACCAAGAGGAAGGCAGTTCTTCATGGCTGTCCTGGCCCATCTTGCTCTGTAAGGAGAGCTTTGTGCCCATGCAGGGGTTGGGGTCACCACCAGCCACGCTCATGCCTGGTGGCACAGCCTGGGCACGAGGCTCAGCCGTGGGCTCGCTGCTGCTGCTGCTGCTGCTGCTGCTCCCATGGCCTCTGGAGAAACCCCTGGCCCTGGGGAACACGGGTGCAAGCAGGCCCTGGGATCATGAGCATGGTCCCCGTCAGTAGAAATGAATTCCCATGGAGCCATGTGGGACCATGATTTTGGAAGCAGTCTGGCCAGAGCCTGAATTGTTTGCATCTCTGCTGAGTCCAGACTTCCAGAGGACAGCACCTACTGCAGTGCTTCTGTCCAGGGAACAAAGTGATCTACTCTTTTGGCGCCTTATCTTCAATTACCCAAGTTTCTTCATCTGTGATATCAAAACTTTTTTAATTTATGGACCAAAGTCACTAATAGCACTCAAATACTGTGATAATAGCTCTCTATAATTTAATAATAGGTATTACTCTTTTAACTTAACTTATGATTAATATTAATTTCTGCAGCCATTATGTGAGTAGCCTCAATGACCTCTTACCATAAATAATGTCATATTTTCTTTCTAAGTGCGGAAGTATCATGTCTTCTTTACTATGGATTTCAATATATTTTCTTGATCTACAGAAATAATGACTGTATTTGTCCTTCATCTTCTTTATTAGACTCAAAACCAAAATCATTACAGAGTCCAGGTTTTCCATTCATTTTTTGCTAGCTATTTCACTGTTAGTTTTGTGAGTCTAGACATTATCCCATTCAAGATAACACAAATTCTCTCATTGCAGCTAACGTTTGGAAAAATATGACAAACCAACAGAGACAGTTTCTGCAAATTTTTGAAAATATGTGTATTAGACTCTTCTATTTTTTGTAATTAAGTACAGTTCCATTTAAATCAAGTTCTACTAGCTCAAAACATTTGCTGTTATATATAATTCAGATTTCTCTTAAAAGGGAGAAACTCTACAAAAAAATGTTTATCAGTAACCTGACCTTTAAAGAGAGAAAGACTACCTCATAGAATTTATGTCTTAATCAACTTGGAAAAGAGATTAATAGCTTGATATGCCTACATATGCATTATTCATATTTTTCCAACATAAACTGCCCAAAAATTCACCCAAGAAGGTATTATTAGGCACATCTAAGCAGTCAGGAAAGGGCATCTCCCTGCCTGCTGTTAAGGCTTGTCCTCAATTGTCCATATTGCTTACATGCAAAGAATTGCTGAGCAGAGACCTCACCTGTCCTTCCAGAGAGACATCTCAAACCCTCTTAGCATGGATTGGCAGCTTGGATGGATCAAGTCCTTGTGGACTGAGTATGTACACCTTGGACCACAGAGTAAGCATAGGATTCGTGGAAAGATCTGAATCCAAGCCATCTGTCTGTGTCAGACTTAGGCCTATCAAGCACATCAAATGCTTGTGATGGCCATGTATTGCCATCAACAATTAGATTTCACTTCTATTTCATGAAGGGAGATAAGAGGGAGATAAGGGGTTTATTTTAAAAAATGTTACTATTTCTCAGATTTTGTTGATTCTGCAGTGTAATGATGGCAAGTCTTGCTCTGCCCTTTATGACCATTTCAGTGAGTAAGGACAAACTTCTGTTTAGTGAACACTGAGAAGGAGAAATGTATTTAGGCTGTACAAGACAAGAAACAGGAAACATTAAATCCTGAACTGGGATATATGAGAGGAGATAAGCAAGGAAATACTGCCAGGGGCAGGAGCAACAGAAGGAACCAGCTCTACTTGAGAGGAGAAGCTCAAAGATGAAAAACTATTCTGTAATTTAATAAATCTCAAAACAGATAAAATTTGAACATCCCTTTCAAAGTTGTCACTGAATCACATCCTATCTAACAAGCCAGAATGCCTTCCTGGCCTTGCTGTACTTAGCAGGGGAGAAGCTGGTCAGTTCTTGGTCAGAAAAAAGCTTTGCAATAACAGTTTCAGTACTATTTCTCACAGTATAAACACCTCATGACTCCCAAGTGGATTAGGCTCTGGTCACTGACCTCTAGTCATGCCAGGGAAAATAAGTCCAAAATGACAGCAAAGCAAATTCAGATGACATTTGTGAAATGTTTTAGACAACTGTTCTGCATTTTCCCATGTTTCATTGTTCTTTCATGAGCAAAAGCAGAAAATTAAGTATAAACAAATTTCAAGTCAGAGCTGCAATGTGGCTGCTTTCTTGTTAATTTTGTTTTTTTAAAAAGCTTTGCAGAAATTGCAGACATTTCTTTCAAATGATTCTACAGAATGCTGACAAAAAGCCAAATTATTCTTTGTATATGAGTTGCCCTCTGTCTGCATATAAACCACGTGATTTTCCAAGAAGAAAGAGTAGCTGGAGCCTTAGTGACATCTGAGGGACAGGGGAAAATGCACAGAACAACCAGTGGCTGGTTAATGTCTCTCAAACTTCTAAAAAAGACATTATTCCAGAAATAAAATTACCATGTTTCTTGCCAGTGAATCCTCTGCATATGAGGAACACAATTTATAATCTCATCATGCATGTCTTTAACCTGATGACAAACTGTTTGCAGTACCTGGTAGCCCAATCTTGGTACCTGACTGCTTTCTGCCACTGCCCCACTGTCAGCCTAAAAATGAAATGTTTCCAATTCCTACCCTAAAGGAAGAGTCTGCTTTAAAATTAAGTAATTTTAGTCAAGGAAATATTCTCAACACTTGGTAGATTATAGACAAAATTAATTCTCCAATTTTTTTTGTGGGCATTTTTTTTGTTCGATTGGACAGCTTGGAAATATCATCTAATCCTTTCTCCTGCCCCATTGCAGCATGAGAAATAGTTGTCTATTTCTTAGGGCTGTTTGTTTAACCTGTGTTTAAATAGCTTGCTTGGCAACAATTCAGTCCAGCATTCTCTATCCTACAAATAATTTATTTTGCTTTCTATTTTCTAACCACAATAGCTCTTGATCAAAATTGTTCCTAACACTTCTTTTCCTGTCCACTCTGTGAAGANTTCAAATGATTCTACAGAATGCTGACAAAAAGCCAAATTATTCTTTGTATATGAGTTGCCCTCTGTCTGCATATAAACCACGTGATTTTCCAAGAAGAAAGAGTAGCTGGAGCCTTAGTGACATCTGAGGGACAGGGGAAAATGCACAGAACAACCAGTGGCTGTTTAATGTCTCTCAAACCTCTGAAAAAGACATTATTCCAGAAATAAAATTGCCATGTTTTTTGCCAGTGAATCCTCTGCATATGAGGAACACAATTTATAATCTCATCATGCATAGTCTTCAACCTGATGACAAACTGTTTGCAGTACCTGGTAGCCCAATGTCTCCTGGTACCTGACTGCTTTCTGCCACTGCCCCACTGTCAGCCTAAAAATGAAATGTTTCCAATTCCTACCCTAAAGGAAGAGTCTGCTTTAAAATTAAGTAATTTTAGTCAAGGAAATATTCTCAACACTTGGTAGATTATAGACAAAATTAATTCTCCAATTTTTTTATGTGGGCATTTTTTTTGTTTGTTTTTTTTTCTTTTCTTTTTTTTTTCTTTTTCCCATCAGGCTTTTTTTTTGTTGGAAGCCTGTTTGAGTGTTTTTCTTTAGCTTTGTTAAGCTTGGTTGTTCTTGAGATACCTGAGTTCCTCCAACAATTGATTTCAGCCTTTTTACAAGATTGAAACAGACACAAAGGAATGAGGAAATGACAAATCAAGTCAATAATGTAACATCGCTGATTAGTAAAATCCTTCTGAAAACTAGACTTCCACAAGGAAGGATGAAATCTCATTTCAGCTGGTGTCTTTGGGAGGGAATGAATTTTGCTCCCAGAAAGCTTAAATCTTTCAGTTCGTCATTTTCTCTTGAATTTTCAGGGCATCTCTGATCTGTAAATAAAATTCTCTCATGTTCACACCTAATTCTTTATTCCCCATGATGGGTTATTTTTTACCTTGCTCCTTGGGATTTTCCTGCCATGTTTTCTTTACAGACTAAATTTACTATTCTATCTACATACTAAAATGAAGTCCTGTGTTCACCTCAGTCAGGGTAAATAGACATGCTGTGACAGGCTGATGAGTGGCAGCAGGAATCCACCTATGACAAGAGCTTGAAGCTGCAGGAAAGGTTTCTTCCTGTAGGATGCATTTTGTTTATGCTGTCCTTTTTGGACTGTGGTTGGGGAGCCCATGCTTTGCACACTGCATGGTAGAAGGGAGCTAATACCCTGTTTCTTGCCTTTTCTCCTGTTTTAAAATTCTGTTTAGTTTGTCAGAGTGTCAGAGCCATAGACCAACAGAAAAATCTGATTATCAGGGAAGAAAAAGGTATAAAGCTGGGTAGAGAGATACAGCTTGGCCAGACTGACCTTCAGGATTTGAGTAGCCTTGGTGGTGGGCAGTAATTATGTGGGTTATGCACTTGATTAAAGAAAAACAAGGAAAACTGGAATGAGGATTTATATATGGGTGGTGAAATGAGCTAGGTTAGTTTTGCTGGGTAATTAGCTAGTTACACTTGACCGTATCGCCTCCTTGCAGCAGGGCATTAACAGATGGTGCACAGAGCTGTCAGAACAAAAAGGCTTGCCTTCCCCCATCAAGGGCTGCTGCTGCTGAAGGATCAATTCTTCAGTGCAAGCACTGGGGGGCTAATAAAGACTCCAACCCTGGGAACAGGAGTGATTTACAATTGAACTTAATCTATTTGAAAAATTCTAGCAACCGCATTAAAAAACCCCCAAATCTCATCACGCACCACCTGAATTTCCTCAGTGCCATCTGTCTGCTGCATTAAACAAAGCCCCGGAGACCCTCAGAGGGAGAGAGGCAGAGTTTTAATGATTAACCTAACCTGCCTGTCAGAGTGGATAGCTTGATATATAGGCCCTGGGTTGGCAGTTTGTGCATAGCTAGTCTCTGACGCTGCAGAGGAGATTGGAGCCAGCAGGAATTCCCCTCTGCGGGGAAACCAGCGCCAGTTCCCCCAGGATGCAGCCCCAGCATGCGGAGGCGTCGCTCCCCGGCTTTGGGGGGATTCCCAGGGGGCTGGGCATGGGGAAGCACTGCCTGTGGCTTACACCTGCAAAGGCAGCACCTGGCCATCAACCATCCATAACCTGGGAGGCTCATCTGCGCCTGGGTTCTGTGCAGCAATATGGCACACAGTCCCTGGCTTTATTTCTGCTAAGGAGCTCACCTGCTGAAAAACCTTGAAATGTTTTCAGTTTGGCACCTGAGCATTTACCTTGTGGTACTGAGTGTCAAATTGCCAGCCTCAATTTCATGAGCTGGGATTGTAGCTTTATGAGATTTCTATAATATTCAGAAGTGAATGTGGCATTTTGATCATGTCCATTTGATTGAGACAAACAATACCTTTCTTGGCATCAGTCTCAAACTTGGATTTACAGGAGAGCCAAAAGTGAGAGCTTTTAGTTTTATGAGAGCAATATTATTTTAATCTCTCAGTAAACATTTTCCTCTGAATAGAAAGGACAGCTTTTCACTAAATAATTCTAAATTATGGGTGGCATTTTTCACTCATGCACTCACTTTCTCATTTATTCACTCACATTTTTCATGTCATGCTGATGTTCTTGAAATATTTAAATTAAATTGTTATTTCTTGGTATTTGTGGAGAGGATGTAAACAATGCAGCTTTTCTGTTCCAAAATGTTTAAGAATCATCAAGATATTTGTAGGTGTTATTTAGCGAGCAATCATTTTACTTCTTTTACAGTAAAATTAATGGTTCCACTTTGCAGGTAAAAAAAATGAAACCTAAGCTATCATTTTACAATAGATTTTACCAGAGCTAGCAATTTACATGTGAGTAAAGCAAATATAAATGGTGAAAACACATTCATAAATTATATATGTCTGAAGGCTTAAGGGAGCAAAACATCATCTGACAAGCAAAAACCAAAAGTATAAAC
Organism: Spizella passerina; assembly: GCA_013401375.1. Lineage (NCBI taxonomy): Eukaryota > Metazoa > Chordata > Aves > Passeriformes > Passerellidae > Spizella > Spizella passerina. Next base: position 4,435 of record WBNQ01000038.1, on the reverse strand, counting down.
TAATTCAGTGAAAGATTCATAATTAAAATAATATTTCCTAGAATTAGTCAAATTTTGTATTCATCTAGATGCTTATACATAGCTACAAATATCTAAATTATGAAATTATCTGTGTTTTATGTTCACTGCTAGGCTTGCCTAAGAAACCTCTCCAGATCTGTACAACCTTCCTGAAAATCTTTAATAAAACTCTGCAATCTTAAAGTATATGTGAATTCTACACAGATAAAGAACACAATTAAATAATATAGATATCTATGATATTATTTTATTTGTTAGTAATTATCATTTTTATTAATTAAAAACCAGTTCTGATGTAAATTAACTTTCTGAAAAAAAGTTATTTTCTGTCTCTTTACACTTGGTCCCCGTAGTCAATCCCCAGGGTCCAGGGACAGGAGAACTGATCTCCCTGTAATTACTGAAGGACTCTGGCTCTCCCAGCCAGAGAAGGAGCAGGGCTCATGTCTCAGCAGTGTCAGGGTAATAATCCTTCATCACACAAGTTATATACATTTCTCAGAGCTGGCCCCACTCTATCAATCCTTCTGAAATATGAGAATCCCACTGAGGTGCATTTAGTCATCCTGCATCCTATTGTTAATGAATATGACAAAGCAAGACAGATCCTAATGCCAGTATCTCCAGGCAGGCTGGCAGCACTCTTGCTTTCATTTTTGTGCCCTGCTAATACTTACCAGTGCCATTTGGTGATTGCTCTGAAGTGTGTTTCACACACAGACAGCAGGGTTCATATCCAAACAAATCTGAATTCTGGGTATAAAGTTTCATGGGCAACTGTTCTCCATGATTTATTAGGAATTTATGTGTATATATAATGCTTTATAAGTCTCCCTTTATAAGTCTCTCTTCTCAGGTAACAAAAATTAATAATAAAATGAAAAATTAGTTCCTGTTTTAGTAGTTCAAGACTCTTCTGATCCCTATTCCCCTTAGGTGCTTAGCAAGGATTTCTGCTGCGCTCTGCTGAAACAGAAAGTGTTTCACTGTGCTTTAAAACATGGACACCACACACCAAAAGTTTGAGCACCTTTTGGACTGGCTTATCAGGCATAATGAAAAAATTTCTGGCAGTGAAAAAATGAGTTTTATGTCATTTTTCTACACTCTTGTTACTAGGACCACTGGAAAATTGTCTTCCTTTTGATACCTGCGTCATTGCTGTTAGGGTGATGGAAGGTACAGAAGTAGCCCATATTCTGCTCTGTCATCCATGTGCTGTCCATATCCTGTGCCACACTGGAAAGGGAATTCTACTGCAAAGAAAATGGTTGAGGGTTTTTTTTTCTAATCCAGCACATCTCTCATTTTCTACTTATGTTTCTTCTAACTCAAAGGGTATTATGAATGTGATGCTGCCTTCTAATGAAAGTAACCATGGAATGGGTGACAGCAGGGATCAATTAAACTGAAGGCAAAAGAGAATGTTTTTTATACTTTCCCTTCCTTGAATCTCCCTGTTCCTTGTAAGTCAATTACATGATGAATTTAGGCCACCACTCTAACAAGAATGACCATGATATTTCATATCTTGGAATAAGCAAGGATTGCTTCTCAGCTGCATGTTTTGACAAACATATATATGTTATATAAGATTGTCATGCAAAGGTTTTTGTGCTCACCTTTTCTGTCAAATAAAGGTTTTGATCACAAAACAATAACTAGTAAGTAGTCTGAATTAATTTTCATTAAAATATCTTAAATAAAACAAAGGGCCTTGAGTCACATTTAAAAAACACAATCTATATTCTTTCACCAATATCTGTTTTATTATGAGAAAGAATTAAGTTGTCTAACTCAGAGCAGCAATTACATCTACTCTGTTCAAACATTCTTGCTACTAAACTCTAATGTACAAATGCAGAAAACATTGACTCCTTGCTAGCTTTATTTTAAAAATGTATTGTGAAAACTTTTTTCCATCTAAATCATTTTTTCACAATAATGTGGGGTTTTTTTCAAAATAGTCAAAGCTGTTAAAGATGCTGGTAGACCTTATTTCTCCAATTTCATGCTCTTTAAACTTGATCTAGAATTATAGAACTTAAATAAACCTCTCAAATAAACCTTCTTTACCCAAGTGCTGCTTTTCTGTAATTGCCCTGCATATTGCATGTTAAAAGACTTTATTCTTCAGTGGGCCTGGGCAACAAAGATTACTTGGCTAAGATGGGTTTTGTCAGACACAAAAGAAGCAGTAGAGTAACAAAAAAAAAGTATGAGTTCAAGATCCTATGTTGTGGTGTTGTTATTCACAAAGGATATATTTAGATAATATTTTGAAATATCATTATTTAATATCATAATATCGTTATTTAATCTAGTTCCAGATACTGTGTTCTGCATCTCTTGTCTTTGAATACTGTTCTTTTAACAAGCTTCCATCCTTGGAAATTGCTGACTTTAGGTGTGACATTTTTGTTTTATTGATGTCACCATTACAGCTCTTACTTGGAACAATTTGGAATGCCATAATTTTCAAGTGATTTTCAGGCTTGTGTGGTTTAACCCAACAGTAACTCAGACCCTACAGCTTCTCCCACCTTTCCCTGCAGTGGGATGGGGGACAGAATAGGAAAAAACACAAAGCTCATGGGCTGAGATGGAGACAACTTTAAAGGAGAGGAAAGGAAGGGAAAAGGAAAATGACGGCAGAAGCACAGACAAAACAAGTGACACACAATTCAGTTGCTCACCACCTGTAGAGAATGAGGGGAGAACGACCATCCTGTAATGCATCGAACTCGGTTTATTGATCGATTATTCACCTTAAATAACAGTTTTACAAAGCCTCTGCATAT
>WBNQ01000037.1:702-24307 GCA_013401375.1 Spizella passerina | reverse complement strand
TGCAGAAAGTTCTTGAGGCTGCATAGAGTTTTACAGTATTTGAAATATATGAAATATACACTAATTTTGAAATACATATCAGAACCCCTTAATTTGTTTTTGACTCCTTCAAGAAAACAGCTGTGTTAGATAATTTTAAATCAACTGTAAGCATCAAAGTATTCACTATGCCTAAAATTAAACATGTGCTTAAGCAATCCCTTTACATTTGGAGTCACTGGATGTACAAATCCCATAACTTTTCAGAAAGTGTGAACAAAAATGAATAAACTGCGAGTCTCACTCTTTTATCAATTAGACTTCAATAAGCAAACCATTCCTAGACCAGAAAGGTTTGTGTTTGGTGTTTAACTACTAGCAAGCACACATTTAGCAAAGATATTTGGCTGAAAGATGAGGCCTGATGCACTTAAAAGTCTGTAACTCAGAGTCCTGAAATGCAAAACAAATGTAACGCTTACCTATAAATGCACACAGCATTGGAGACAAGCAAAAGGAGTTGGAAACCATGGTGCATTTAGAAAACTATGACCTAACTGCAATCACAGAAACATGAGTTACATGGCTGGAGCACTGCAGGTGAGGGCTGCAAGCCTTTCAGAAGAGACAGGCTGGGTCTTTTCAGACAGACAGGAGGAGTGTGGGTGTTGTGCTCAATGTTAAAGAAGGGTCAGATTGTCAAGAGCTGTTGCTGATAAACAGCTATAAACAGACTGAGACCCTGTGGGTGAAAATCAAGAAGCAGATCAACATAGGGCTCTGTGGTTGGCCACCTGACATGGGGAGTCTCTTGATGAGACCTTTTGCTTTATTTAAAAAAAACCAAACTCTACCCCCATTGGCAACCTCAAACTTCACTGCAAGCTCTCCTCCAGGTTTCCTGGGACTGTGGCTAGCTTTAGAATACTTCCAGCAGCTGCTTTGATCTTTCAGATGATTTACGATAGACCAGCGTCATCTATCTAGCCTTCTTAAAGGTTTTTGACACTGTACCACATGGCATCACATCCAATGTCTCTAAGTTGGAGAGACATCTGATGACATCTGATCTGATGGATGGACTACTTCAATGGAAAAGCAGTTTGCTGGGTGGACACAGCAAGAATGCTGTGGTCAATTACTTTATGTCCAGGTGGAGACCAGTGAGGAGTGGGTTCCCTCAAGGGTCTTGGTCTTGGGACCAGTCAGTACCCTTCAATATCTTCAGCAATGACATCAGCTGTGACACCGAGTGATCCTTCAGGAGGTTTGCAGATGACAAAGCTGAGCAGTGCAGCTGACACAACAGAAGAAGGAAGGGAACAAGCTTGAGAAGTGGATTTGTGAGAATCTCCTGAGATTGCACAAATCCAAGCAGGAAGCGCTGCACCTGGGTCAGGGCAGTTCCAGACACAGGTACAGACTGGGAGTAGAACTCACTGAGAGCAGCCCTGCAGAGGAGTTGGAGGTTCTTGGGAATGAAAAGCTGGGCGTGACCCACAGCCCAGAATGCCATTTGTGTCCTGGGCTGCATCCAGAGCAGTGTGGGCAGCAGGGCCAGGGAGAGGATTCTGCCCCTCTGCTCTGCTGCATCAGCTCTGGGGTTCTCAGTACCAGAAAGACATGGACCTGTTGGAGCAAGCCCAAGGGAATGCCACAAAGATGATCAGAGGGATGGAGAACCACTCCTAAGAGGACGGGCTGAGAGATCTGGGATTGTTCAGCATGGAGAGGTTCTGAAGAGACCTTACAGCTGCCTTCCATACCGAAAAGGCAGCTGAGAATTTTGAAACAGGCAAACCATGTTATGACAAGGGGGAAGGGTTTTAAACTGAAGGAGAAGGGATTTAGATTAGACTTTAGGAAAAAATTCTTTACTGTGAGGGTGGTGATGTACTTGAAGAGGCTGCCCAAAGAAGCTGATGGACGCCCCATACCTTGAAGTGTTCAAGGCAAGGTCAGATAGGACTCTGAGCAACCTGGTCTAATGAAAGGTCTCCCTGCCCATGACAGCACAGTTGGAACAAGATCATTCTGAAGGTACTTTCCACCACAAACCATTTCATGATTCTATACTGTCTCATATTTTGATAACGTTTAGTAAGGCATCTTGAAGAACTGAAGTTCTGCTTATATAATTACCCATTATAATTCTGCAGTAATACTAATACTTAGACTCAATCGATTTAGCATGAGTAAAAGCACACACTGATACCTCGGAAAGGTTTGAATTTGTTCTCCAGATCAAATTCTTGTCTTCCTAGGCGCGATAAATCCACTCTGAGATCAGGACAAATTGCATATTCCTCCAAGGTTTTGCTGATTTGATAGATTTTTTCTGAAACTATATCTGGAGCAGGTCCTATAACAGAAAATAATGTGATGGGTCATTTCTTTTAAATGAAGATTTCCTATTTTAAAAATGAGTGCTTATAGCAAACATTTTTCTGAATATATTTGAGTTACTATGGAATAAATAAAAACAAAATACTGAAGTAAATAAAGTCTGTTCTTTTCCTACAACACAGGTTTAAAACATTTTTCAAAAAAATAAAACATGGAAATACACTGCATTACTCACAACATTTTGATTGACATAGAGTACTTAAATTATCCAGGGGCAGGAAAGATGAGGTAACCACAGTCATATTTGTTTGGGCTTATTGGTCAAAGACTGCCTTTTTTCACTCTGTAAGGAATCTCAACATAGCTATCAAAGGAAAGCCTGCTCTTCAGCAGCACATTCTGGTGTTTCATAGGACTTTCTGCAAATGCACACCTGTGAAGGTCAGGTAGCTTGGTGTTCCACATTACTTCATTAGAAAAAAATACCAATTTTAGAAATCTTACCCGTTTAACAGTGGTGCTGTATTGCAGTTTTCCTCCACTACCTGAATGAAACTTATCTTTGTAGGAATTCAAAATACCATAATTGCTTAACAATTAGCAATTACGACCTGGATTGGTTATGTCATTCAGAAACAGCAAACACATCTTTTGAGTTACTTTGATTGCTACAGCCTGAAAGATGGCTTTATTTCCAAAGATTTACTGTCAACTAAATTAAAGCTGCTGGCTTGATGTGAAAATTACTAGATGAACTATGCCACACGCAGTGAAAAGGCTGAGTCCGAGGTGCAACTGAGTGTGAATTGCAGCAAGTCCCTTTCTGGCTTATCTAACCCTGCACAGCTTATATTAAAGCCACACTTCTACTCTAAAAATAATATGTTTTATCCCCTCTGTTGTGTTCTCTCTCCTCATCCAAAATGTCTTTGAAGGGTTTTCAGTATGAACTTTCCATTTGTCTAGCAATGCTGCAATATGCAGCGCATTGCCATGTAAATTTGTGTATTTAAAGAAAAAGAGATGCCTACATCCTTCACAGTTTTAAGAGAGTAAATAAAAAACACATAATTACAGACAGCTAGTCAGCCTCACAAGCCATTTCCAGGATGCCAAGATGCAATGCTGTAGTGTCTTTTCTTTAAAAAAACCATACCTCCGTTGGCAACTTCAAACTTGACTCCAAATTCTCCTCCAGGTCCCCCAGGACTGTGGCTAGCTGTTAGGATAATTCCACCAGCGGCTTTGATCTTTCGGATGATACATGAAACAGCAGGTGTGGATAAGATCCCATTCTGTCCAATAACCAATCTGCCAATCTACACGGGGAAAAAACAAGCCAAAGTAGTCTGAGCAGTACTAAATTTTTGAAAATTAGTACATAAACACACACACAATAGGAATATATACACAGGATAGAAATGGTAAAGTCTTGGTACAGAACATACTTTTTCACAGAGAAATATCCATTAGTTGGTTGCATGTTAACCTGGAGAACTGACAAAAAATACTGTAACCTGATACATCTAACCCCAGTGGCCTGGATGTGACAGTACAGCAAGAGCACAGCAATGATAAGGATTTGCAAAGCTCCCAAGCACAACACTAGGCTATCATCCTGCTACGGAAACTTGCCAGGTAAGCCACAAGTCAGCAAATCCTCTCAGATATTAGTACAGTTTAGGGCTGACCCCGTGGATGCATTTGCAGGGCTGGGGCTTTAACAGAAAGAGAAGAGAAAGCAAATTGCCTTTCACAGATCAGCCTTTCAGTGTAAGCACAAGTACCACGCTGCATTAGGACCTGCAGTCTCTTGTAGTTACACTTCCATTGCATGACAGCCTTGGATGTCCTGCCCCACAGAAAGCATTGCTCCTCCTCCAGCTATCAATGACTCCTCGGCTATTCCAAATGAATAGTTTCCCAGGGCACAGCTGAGCAGGGGAAGTTCCCACCATTCTTAAAATAAAAAAAAAAAAAAAAAACCTTTCAGGCGGTGTTATTAAACACTGACTCAATGTGCTTGGTATTATATGCAGTTCCACTGCAAGGTTCCAATTTCAAAACCATGCCTTCATCCCCTACGCAGATACTACAGTTTCAGTTTAACATAAATAATCTAGGAGCCAACAAGAAATGTATTTACAAAGAAATACAAGAGAGTTCCAATTTCTGGGGAACACTAAAGGAAGACACAAAAAAAGCAAGGGCAGAAGGGGAGGTTAAGTGTTACAGATGAGAACTGAGGCACCTGCACAAGGAGCTTGAAAGGATATTGTTGAAGTCTGGACTTCCTTAATAACATCAATATTTTAAAAAAATCAAATAAACCCCTATCATCACTACCACCACTACTGAGCAGTAGTTTGGGAAGGGGCAGGGCTGTTAGGGTCGGCAGAGGGAAAGGCAGAACACCAAATCCCTCCCACTCCCCATCTGAAAGCAGACTGGGAATTGAACTTCAGACTTCATTCTCTAATTTGGAGGAGATCTGACAGCTCCAAATTTGTCTGTTCAGCAAAGCAACAGCACAGGAGGTGTCACTACCTGCCTCCTGTCCATATGGAGCTGTTCCTTCGTACACAGACAACCTTCTTCTGGGCACTCACAAGAAGACCTTAATGGTTACTTAAAAGTGCAGGTTCAAATCATTTCAGAAGAGCAAAGGATTAGGAGATTATTATTTAAGATGATTTTGTAAACTATTTGAATTTCAAAAATTAGGACTACAAAGAAATTATCAACTTCTACCATAAATTACTTTTTTGATAATTCTCACCAATCACAAATTATGTCTAACCGTTTCCCTTTCAGTAAGAACTACAGGATCTGCTTTTGAATTTTAAAAAATGTGCAGAAAATGCACTCTTCTGAGATTTCTACCTCAAGCTCTGATGAAAGAATAATTGTTTGTCTACCCGCTTCTCTTTTCAGAGTTTTTGCAGATAATTCTGAAGCCTATGGAATGTTGCTAGAAAACAGGAGAGCTAATAAGTTAAGAAACCAACAAAATATTACTGTGAAAAGAAAAATATTATTTTAAACTCCTTGAAATTGTTTGTTTGAACATTGTTCCTCCCTTTTTTTAAACTATGAAGCATGTAGAAAGCTAGAGCAATGACTCAATCTTCCAAATACAGCTGTCAGAAATGGTTGCCAGCTCTTAAAACAGTATTGTGCATGAGTAAACAAAAGGAATATGACAGCAATAACGTTTTACAAAATGCTTGAAAACAACATTCTGAATCTATCTGGAGGCACTCAAGTATAAACATATTTACACTTGCATGCAGGCTTATCACCAGCACGGTTTTGGTATTTCTAAATCTAAAGTAGTGAGTTTTAAGTTTTTGTCCTCATGCACATCACTGTATTTTTAAAAGTTAGTAGACTCCTTAAATTATTCAGAATGTACAAATAACCTAGGACTATCTCTCTGCTGTATTTCATTTCTTCCCATTCAGCAGATGTCGCACAAACCAGTTTTCCCATTTTTCTGGATGCCAAATATTAATATAAAGATGAGTAATTTGATTTGCCTTAAGCACTTGTCATAAGGCTACTATTTCTATACTACTTTGAAATATTATTTATTATGCTAATTTCTGTACTACAGAAATAGTGCAATATTTAGCATTCTAAATTAAGGATCCTGCAAATCAAATTACATAAATGATACAATAGTATTTTATCTGCAGGGACTACTATAAAGTTTCACCTTTTATTAAGGCCATCAGTGCTTCTACAAAACTCCCTCAGGACAGTGCAGACCTTAGAGGTGTGAATGTGCTATACATCTTCCTTTGCTGTTTTAATTTTGGTGGCAGGAATGCACAAGGTCATCTTCTCAGAATCTCTTCATTTTGAATCAAATGCTAAACTAGCATTAAATTATTTCTTTAATTAATTTAATTAATACCTGTTTTTACAGACTTCTCACAATCCAAGCTAAAACGGTTACCAAACTGTACCCACATACTGGGTCACAATTAAAGTTCCAGAAATATCCTTCTGAAAATCTTGGACAATTTCATAGCATGGAAAAATTATCTCTGGAATTCAAAAACTTGCATGTTGTATTCTTGTATTCATATTTCTCAAGTCCCATACTGTACCAAGCTGTTCTTCTCTGCAGCACAGTTATTCCTGTACCTTCTCAGAGGCTCCTCCTGGGCTCTCGACCCACCCCTATTTATTCCAGTTACCTTAACGAGCTTCAGCTGCTGGCCAGCTAAGGACCTCACAGGTGTAGCTCACTTGGAGCAACTCGGACCTACACAAAGATCTTACAATACATAGATCTTAACAGGGACTCTCTCCATAACAATACATATATTCAGGCCCCCACACTTGCATGGCTACAAGATCACAGGCATGTAATATCTCTTCTATTACTGTGTCCCTATGCCACATTCTATTTTGTTCCTGTGCTTTAGTAACAACAGCAGAAGCAAAGATCCTCAGCAAATAGTTACAGCTGAAAGAATAAAGTACCCTAACAAGTACTTTACAAGAACATTTTTATGCAATATTACCACTTGCAGCTGTGCCTTTTCAGACAATTTGGCTGATTACTATGGAGTCACTTAATGTTTTTTTAAATTATTTTTCCCAGTAATCTCTCACATGCCTCAGTCAATTTTACTTGAAAGAACATGAAGCAAGCACATTACATCCTTCAGGCTGTGCCTTCTTGTATTTTACTAGTATCTTTAGGATACTATAGTAAAATTCAGGAATATGAACACCACACTCAGCGTATAAGCAAATAAATATCACACAGACCCAGGGAGGGAGGGAAGATTTGCATGAAAGGCCATGTAAAATAAAACCAACATGGTATTACATAGGAGACAAACAGAAAACTCAACTCTGCCATCTCATACTTCTGCAGCATTACTAGCAATACCCTGCAGTTTCTCTAGCACGTTGTCATGACTTTCCACATTCAGAGTAACAGCACTGCCTTCTGATCCACTCACAAATAACAGCTTCTTGCTTAAATGTATCCTAAACCTTCCATTAAAAATTATAGACACCCCATCCAGCTGATCTAATGGAATATTCCATCTAATACATAGAGGAATTGTATTGCACTACTACTGGCACGACACAGGTGAAAAGGGAAATAGACCCTCAAATACTCTCCTACCATCTCTACTTTGTCAAACTGATTGTTGCAACCCAGAATGGTACAGGACCTCTGTCTGCCCTTCCTCACAGTCTCCCACCTTCCCATGACATGCTGTGTGCACCATCCCAGCTGTGTGCCCACTGAGGGGTAACCCTGGCTGGTCACCCTCAGCTCTGATCAGAGGGAGTTGGTGGCACATGTGCTGCTGGCAGCTGCAGAGCATGGGCCAGTCTGTAGCTGCTGCTGCCACCACGGGAAGGCTGTGCAGGCTACAGCAGTGGTGCATGTCCCTGCAGCCCGGAGCTGGAGGGCATCAGCCAGGAGCACCAAGGATGAGCAGAAGGCAGGCCAAGCACTGGCAGCTGACTGAGCAGGAGACCTCATCTCATTCCTTGTACTGGAGCCCATGCCAACCGTGCTAGGCTGTTAGCACAGGGGGAATGTCGGATGAGTCACCAAGTTAGAACAAGAGGAACCTAGCAACTCTAAAGGGCAATCCATTTACAGATGATAATAGAAAATCGCCTTTATTTTTGTACTCAGCCAGCACAACTAGCCATGGCTCTTGGTATGTGTCTTCCAGCAAGCAGATTAAAGTTCAGTTTATCAGCACTGCTGGCACTCAGGGCAGCTGAACATTTTCAATGCACCTTTCAAGCCTTCCCCACATTTCATCTGATCCAGCCTACATCAATTCACTTCTTTCCCTGTGATACCAGCTATACGCTTTCTCATGATATTAACCTCATCCAAAGGGACAGGTCTTTGCTCCCATGAGTCTCCTCCTCTCCCCCTATTTATACAGCACAGCACTAAACAATTCAATCAAGGAGATTTAGATATCTTCCCAGCAGGTGTATCTTAACAGCCAAAAAATAAAACATACAACTAGTACTAATGTAGTAAATGTGAAACTTACGCATTTATATTGTGCTTGAGAGAAACAGAGGTGAAGATGACCAGGGTGAAGATGTTAAAGAGGGAACAGAGCGTTAGAACATGGAAATGGGAAGCCTTTTCAATAGCTCCCTCCCAGCTAGGCTGCTGAATTTCTGAGGACTGTGTCATTAGCAAGAGAATCAGACATGAATTCAGATATTTGTGAGAACTGTGAACAGAAATGTTAGGGGTTTGGCTTCAGAAAGCACTAGGGAGAAACTGTGTTTCTAAAAAACTTGCAGTAACTAAGAAAGGGGAAAGAGCATTATTACAGCAAGGTGTCAGAATCATCTCAAACTGGAAATCTCCTGAGGTCAGAAAGATATTCCAGCAAGATGGGGAATATGACAGAAGCAGTAGGGAGGAGGCAGGCTGACAGGAAAAATTAGTCAGCATAACTTGGACGAGAAGCCCCTGCTCCTCTAAATCCTAAATTTCTTCAGCACCTCAGTTCTTGTGGCCACTCTGCACTGAAACCCATTCCTGTAGTTCCTACCAGTATGTGAGGCCCTCAGCCTCTGCAGGGCAGCTCTTGCTTTAGCTGTGCTGCACCTTACCCCACCTGGCCAACAGGTACAATTCCATCGATGAGACTCTCCACTGGGACACAAGGGCAGTGGGGCTAGGGAGCAGCACTCCTCCATGTGCTTCCCACCTTCCTTGCAACTCCCCACACAGCAGTCTGCTCCTCTGCCCTGCACTCACTCCCTGCACTCACCCTTCCCTGACACTGCAGATGGAACCACTGTGCAGGTCTCACCACTGTCCCCACTTGCAACAGTGTCCCCGCAGAGCCCTCCCACACCCCGGGCCACGTAAACCCTGGCCTCTCACAAGTCCCGATGTGAACAGTGATTTTGCACTAGGTAGACAGTAAGTAACATAGTCTCTGAAATCTTTAGGCATCACTGAACATCTGCTTGATATTATCACCATGTTGAGAACATACTTTTGAAGTAAATTTAAAATACTCATTATTCATACAAGGCTGGTTGGTCTCGTATGTGACAGCAAATCAGCAGGGAAAATTCAAGCACATATGGAGATTAATTTCAAAGTTGAAAGAACTTTTGAAAGGAATGCCTTTAAAGTACTGAGCTTTTGAATAAAAAAATACCCCTATTAAAAAAAACCCTACCCAAAAAATCCTTCTGCCAAACCTAGAGGATCAGTCTAGGCATCATAACAAGAGATAGCAGTTTCAACTCTGCTTTGAAGTAGGAATTTCAAGCCTGGATAATGTAGTGTTTCCAGCTTTCTGTATATACAGATCCACAAATGAATGTGTACATACAGAAATATCTCTTCTCCACATGCGCAGAAGAGATAAGTTCCCTCTTCTTCTAGCAAAAGACAAAAGTTCTCTTCCTAAGTTCTTTCCTACATTCAAAACTGCACCAAAAAAATTTGTATCCCGTCTGACCAGAGGTTTCTGCCACTGGTGTCCCTCCTGCATTTTGTAATTTGTTAGCAATTGACCAAGAGGAAAGAACTGTTCTTTTCCTAAGGTTGCGGGTAAAATGCTGAATTCCTCTTCCTTCAACAGTACCATTTTCCTCTAAAATATCCTGAGCAGCAGGTGCTTGTTCGATATCTTTGTTTCCCGCGCACTTAGTTTTAACTGCGCTACATTTTCTCCTGCAGAGTGACCCTATGTTTCAGCTCCCATGCCTTCCTCCTTCTAAAATAAGGGGCGAAACCGCACGGCACGGCTGGCAGTCTCCAGAGTTTGCCACCACGCCGATGGAGCCAGCGCCTCTCCCAGGCCCGGCGGCACAGCCCGGGGACGCCGGACCGGGCAGGTGCGGGGCCGGCCGCGGCACCGGCAGCGCTGGCACACAGCCGCCGCCGGCTCCTCCGGCTTTGTCCGTGCCTCGGGCGCTCTCCGGGAGATGACACCGGCGGGCAGGGCGCGGGTGCCGCTGCCAGGGACGGGGAGCAGGGGCACCCGCGGGCGGCGGGAAGGGCGAGGGGACAGCTTACCCCGTTGGCCGCGGCCATCTGAACGACGATCTCGATGGCGGTCTTGCTGAAGTACCTGCCGTCGCTGCCCACCACCATGGTGCAGCCCTGCCGGTCGCGGAGGTCCACGGAGGAGAGGAGGCTCTGCACGAAGTTGGGCAGGTAGTTGCGCTGGCTCTCGAAGAGCGCCGTGGGCCGCCGCAGACCCCCTCCGCCCGTGGGGCGCTGGTCCTCGTAGGGCGCCGTCTGCACGGTGAGCACGGGGATGGGGGTCCGCTCCATGGCGGCTGCCGCCCGCGGCTGCGCTGGCCAGCGGCGGCCCCGGCGCACGCTGCCGACACGGCGGAGCGGAGCCCAGAGGCGTTCCCGGGCCGCCCCGGCGCGGCGGGGGAGCCGGGGNCGCCGCGCCGCCCGGCAAGGCGCCCGGGGCTCGCCGGCTCGCTGCCATCAGCATGCGGCGGCCCCGGCCAAAAATAACCCTGGAAAGCGAAGCCGAGAGCCGCGGGCTCCTGCCAGGGATGTAACTGGAGGCAGCGAGGAGCGGGCGAGCCAGCGCTGCGCACTTGCTCGGGGGGATCACGGTCTGTCAGCGCCGGGGCCCCCGCCGGGACCGGGCACCCTGGGCACGAAGGCAGCGCCTCCCTGCCCGCACGGAGCGCAGCGTCCCGGCGGGGTGAGGCCGCGCAGTGGTACTGCCCCAGGCAAGGGAACAGCACAGCAGGCAATTAGGGAACGAACAAAGAGATTCGAGATTTTTTTTTCTTTCACTATTGCTCAAGAGCAAGGTTTTTTGGATAGTGAGTAAACTGAAAGAGGGGCTTGCTAACTGTGCTAGTTTTTCTCTCCAGGCTCACTGTAAAGCCAACCATGAAGGTGCCTTTCCCTATGCTAAACCAAGGCATTTCATACGGATGTACGGTAAAGCTTAGTTCATTGGCATGGGTTCATTCTGCTTAAATGAAATGCAGAGGTGGTGGCACTAGCAACTGCAAAGATGCCTGACATTTCCCAGTATAAAGGCTGTGTTTATAGATGCCTGTGACTGTCAAACATCAGCTGAAATTTTCCATCCAAATGCTCTTTTCACGCTGGGCCCACACAGCATTGTTTTTTGCCAGGACAACTCTCTTGGTAGGAGAGTTGGGAAAAATAGTCATATAACCTCGATGCTATTCTTGTGCTTAGGAAATCCCTGCAGATCTGCATTTGATACAGCTTTTTAAGGCATTTTTCTCATTTCTGTGATGGAGTCTGCTCATACACCACTCGGAAGCCGGGTGGAGTGTTATGGTTCAACAAAGACACGTGTTTGCTGCAATGACAGGAGATGGCCAGGCAAACATGGGTTAAAATGTTTTTGTCCTCTACAGAGGCTGAGAGTTCATTCAGTAGTTCAGTAAGAGTCAGTGAGAGTCACCTGCTGAACAGCAACCAGATGAACTCAGTCATGGTCTTGAGCCCTATTTCTGCCGGCTTTTTGGTGGTTCATAGCAGATAGAGTGTGACTGTTTAAGACATAATTTTCTACACATACATTTCTTTGGCAGGGACAGCTGCCATCACAGTTAAAACATTCTACATGCCATGGCAGGCAATGCCCAACAGTTTAGTTTAAACAAAGTAATCCATTAAAGCAGATACAAGAATTCTAGCTCTGTTGGCAGAATACCTTTATAGTGGGCCATATACTGCAGCAGCGAGCCAGAACACACACAGGAGGACAGTAATCTCATTTCTTTCATTAGACCTCCTAGCCTGTAGTCATGACTGTGGCTTCCTATACTGATTCAGAATGCATCTTAAACAGCAAAAAAAAGGGAAAAATCTGCCCTGTGAAAATGGCAGTTCTCATATCCATAATATAAACAAAGCACAATTTAAATGAGGCAGATGTATCTTAAATAATTGTGGGCACTGCCAGCAATGAAATCATGACATTGCACTAGTATGCCTTAGCGAAAGCTGAAATAAAATCAGATAGCTAGTATCTACCGGAGCAAGTGCTCTACAGGGAAACAGAAACAAAGGTGGAAACCCTTAGAACAGATAAGATCCCAATAAAGGAAAACACATGACCAAACTAAGAAGAAATGTGATAGTCTTTGAAATAAAGAATTGACTGCATTTTTCATATGGATAGAGGGAATGTGTTGAGCATTTGGGGAAAAAAAATATCAATTTGAATCAATTTTAAACCTCTGCAAACACTGACATTCTGACAATGTATATTTTAAGATGGGCAATCAATGACAATTTTCCAGAATTGCTTGTCTCCACCTATGTAATTTATGTACAGTAATGACAAAGTGTATTTTAGAGTCCTTTCAAGCATTGCCTTGACAAAGGCATTACCAGAAATGTAATGGGTTGTACTGAGCACTGTAAAATTTTTAGTTCAAACTCAAGCTCTGTAGGTGAGTCCATCCAAAAGTTTATGTAACCTCTCTTTCATTATGATTCTTGTAATACTTTGCAAAACTATGTTGTAAAGTCATGCTATTTCAGGGAGACCTCAGGTTTTGTTTTAAAAAATAAAATGCCAGCCTTCACAGGAGAAGTGCAAAGGATGAGGAAATTAATGCAGAGAGCTTGAACATTTTAGTACAAAAGCTGAAGAAAAGGAACAATTTTTTGCCTTTTTTTAGTTCAGTTCTTCAGTTTTCCTGCACCCAGATTAACATTATGTAGATACATTTATCCATGAGTAAATGCTTCAATTTCTGTTTTATAGCAATACAGTCCTGTTCTCAGCAGATGTCATTGAGAAGTGGAGATCTCTGTAAATGGCCAGTGATGCAGAGCATTAACTGATCACTGCTGTGTATCTTCAAAAAATGAATAATTATCAATTTGGGGTAATATTAAAAGTCTGGAATGTTTCCTTGGAAAACAACAGCTAAATTTATTCTTAGTATTACCAAACTGTGTTGTGAGTGAGTTTTTTAAAGGTTGTTAAAATAAAAATCAGCTTAATGGAGTGACAGGAGTGAAAGTTAAATTTGTTCAGTTTCCAACTAAAACAATTAGCTTTCTGAAAGCCAATTTTAGAAACTTGGTTTGACATATACAATCTAGTTCAGGAACATTTTCACCCTGTAGTTGGTTTCTTCCTCGATTCTTAAAGCTTTTTAACTCCCGAGCCTTAAAATGTTTACCATAATTCATTTGTCTTGTGACAACACAGCGGTGTTAATTATTTTAAGAGCTGTATTGTTGTGTTTGCCCATCATTTTTTTACCAGCATAGTACTAGTGCCTTTGTCATTTTAGGCCCAGTTTTTTCATGCACTGAGCTGGGAATTGGGCTGTTGCCTGTGTGGACTTGCAGGAAAGAAGTCTGTACCATTGCAACAGAAGCCCTTTACAGCCACACAATTACTTCTAATTCAGTTGACCTGGTGACCTGAAGTGTCCCCTCTAAAAGATGGCAGAAAATACTAATGGATTTCCTTGAAGGTAAATTGTAGAAGCCCAGCCCAGTTCTGACTTGATGCCAACGTACAGGAAATTGCCATGGACATGACACTTCTTTCTGTCAAGGAAAAATGTTTTGTATCAGCTTACAAATGTTGCAGGGGAACTGAACCGGTGCCATAAACTAAGCAAGTTTTGCCTTTAAGTTCACAGTTCATCGCTAGTATAATGCCTGAGTTTTAGATGGAAACACATTTTTACAATTGTTTCATGCAATATGTGTTCCAGATAGAAATGTGGATACTCGAAATAAATTCAGCCATTCCCCATGGTGGCATGTTTTGAAGTTCAAATTCTCATCCTCACTGAGCTGGATACTCCAGTTCCTCTTGTACTGTAGTTATCATATGAGGAATAGCATGCACTTACTGTAGGTTTTTAACTTGAGCTATTGAAGCAAAAAAGTTCTGAAAATACAATATCAGTTTATTTAAACCACTCAAAAATTGCAATTCAATTACTATATTGTTTTATTTTTATAAATAAAATTATATATTTTTATTTGCATTATTATGTAATAAGAACAAAACTACTTTTAAACCCCAGTGTTTCCAAGTGGGGCATTTTCTACTTCTTTTTTTAAACTTGCAATGATTTTGTTTCAAAATGTAAATTACCTAGAAGTTGAAAGAAATTAAAAGAGAAATTAAAATTGAAAAATTGGTGAATATTTTGACTGACTTTATCTGCCTTGTCTTTCATTTCACAAATTAAAGCTTTTCCAGCGAGCATTTCTATTATGTTAGAAAAGGCAGAGAAAATGTATTTTATATTCTTACAGGAAAATTAGTTCCCTTGTTGCAGAGTTTTATTGAGAAGTAGTATTTATGATCTCATGGATATCCATCGAGCTCTTTTCCAGAAATTTTACTTAATCCCCTGAAAGGCTATACTTCACTACAGCTGCAAGTTTGTAATTACTATGAAACAGGGTGATTGTTTTAAGGAACATTTTCACACAAACTTACATGCAAATTGATTTACAAAGCCCAAACGGGAAAAATTCCCTGAAAACATATTTCTCATAACTAATAACTGATTTACTGCAATGCCAGCAACTTATGATGGTTGTGTAAGTCAGGTCTGACTTATAAAATTGCCTGTTACTATCCATCTAATCAGGAGAAACAGGAAGGAAAAAAAGGATTGAGAGAAGGAGCCAGAACAATCATCAGTCATTAACCTAACAGAGGAAGCAATCCTTATAAAAGGAACATCCTCCAAAAAGTCCAAAGGATGCAGAAAGTTTATTCAAATAGTTTTGCCCACTCTCAAGTGAGTGATACTCTCTCTCAAACTGAAAATAGGTTAGGTAATCTTACTTTATGTAAAATTAAGTGTGCGGTCACCACAGTCTTGCTAGACTGTGTGACGGAGATAGATATATTCTGTTTAACAAGCTGTTTGTACTGCCAAGTAAGCACTGTGTTGTCAAGGCCTGATTTAGCAGGAATTTATTTCACAGACACTGTGGAAGCCTTATGCTTCCATTTATGGTTATTTACCAATTATGTCACCAGTTAAGAGTGGAAAATTTATCCATATGATTGTCATTCCAGCACGTGATACGGAAAAAATAAAACACAACTTCCAAACTGTTCCTACTGCTGCAGACCTGCCAATTCCCAGTCTGATTTTCAGAGGTGCAAGAAATAGCTACTGTCACTGCATCCAATGAGAGTGACATACAACAAGACCCTCCAGGCTGTAATCCTCAGATGACACAATGTTCTACAATGTTCTACATCTTACAGACACTGCCAACCAAATGGCCTCTTACACATCATCACCCACTTAAGCACTGTGGGTTCCCAGCAAACAAACTACTTCAGGGTCTGAAGTCCCCTCCTTACAAGTAAGCATGTACTCTGTGTATCTCCGTCCTTCTCAGCAGTGGAATTACTGAGTAAAATGAAAACCTCAGCTCTGCACAATGGTTTGATGCTGGGAGCTGGGCAGTGATTACACAGAAATGGGACATTCATTCTCAAATTTATTCTGCCTATCTCCTAGCTCAGGGATGCTAGGTAGTAAAGGTTGAAGAAATACTGCTGGTTTGCTTTCTGTACTAATAGATTAGTACATGAAAAAGAGACTAAATTGATAGCAGAGATCTATTTTTCATCCATTTTAAAAGCCCATGATTTTTAACATTAAGTCAAAGCACATGAAAAGTTTAAAAACACAGGGAAAGAAATATTCCCCAACACCTCTTTACCAACATATCCGAAAGAAGATACAGAGTCAACATAATGATTGATACAGCGATTCTTTGCCTTTTATATGTTTGCCTTCTACAACAATAAAGCAAGGGAATAAAAGCAAAATACCATCACTCTGCTCTGAGTCGTAGCATCTCTGACAGGAACTCAAAGCTTTAACTACTCAGGAACACAAACACAGAAACACAAACAAACAAACAAAAAAAAAAAGAGGAAGAATAAAGCAGCATAGAAAAACAGCTCCTTCAAATGGAGGAAGATTTTAATAGCAACATTGTTTCTGAGTTTTTGGGAAAGACACAATATGTTTAAGTCTCAGTTCAACAAAAAAATTCACCGGCCTTTGGAGAGCACTTTGATACCTAAGGATTAAAAAGCCCTGTTTTAAAGAGGAGCCCCAGACAGAATTCCAGTGATTCTTTAATAAGTGCCAATATCATGATATAGATCACTTTGCATAGTTGATTAACCATTTGCTTTGGGGTTCTTTTGCACCCGCTGAAAAATAAATACTTAACTTCACCATCTGTATCTTACTCTGCATTTAAGGGAATGCTATTGGACAAAGCACTTGAGATTTTTTTTCTCCTTTTAAGAATTCTTCTCTTCCTCATGTCTAGGGTCAAGAAATTTTCCAGCATATATAGTCTAAATTCTACCTGACAAGTTGATTCTGCCAGGGAACTTGTTTTATCTTCTGACAATGGCTAATGAAAGGCAAAAAAATTCTCACAGCAACAACCTGTCTGCTAAACAACCTTTCCATATTCAAGTCACCCTGATTGTTTCTTCTGGAAGGTCAGACAGACATGAGAACAGTTCTTTAAAATTATAAAAATAGTCCAGAAGAAACCTTTCACTAAGGTCCAGGGAAAAATCACAGAAAACGAGTCAAAGGTGTAATTTCAGGATATCTCATGAGATCTGGATCCAAATCCTGACAAGCAGCTGAGGAGCCTGGGTGACTGCAGGTGCCGCCGTGAGGTGTGGAAAGTGGTGGAGCAGCGCCTCCTTCTGTGGGCATACCTGTTCTCCCAGCCTCTGCAGAGCTCTGTCCGCAGCCAAAGTGTGATTTATTTTTCTCTTTTGTAACCTACCAAACCTCTTGGTGCACCTCTGAAGAGTTTGCTCTCAGTGTTTAGGACCTGCAGCCAGGAAGGTTGTTTAGTTAGGGATATCCATTAGTACGTAAGAAATTTGGAAAACTGTTGTCATACAAACTAGCTTTCTGTTTTCATGTATCTTCCACTCTTGGTTTTGCCTGACCTTTCATCTGGTTCTGCAGCCTACGACTGCAAAAACGAATCTGTCATTGAACTCGTTTGAACAAGTCAGTCTTATTTAGACCACAGTGCTTTTAGAGAAGTAACATGCTTAGTTACTCTAGAATTACCAGTTCTTTTTCCCCAGGATGCTCCTCTTGCACAGAAGGGAAGGGCTGTTTCTACCTACCTATTTAACTGAGGGTGCTGGTTTGACTTGCTCTTGTTGATCTTTCTCTGTCAGGTTTTAATTTGGATCAGATTATGTCAAACATACCAATTCCCAACCAGTCACTTTCATGGCTGTATAGTTAATCAGCAACACTGTCCATCCTGTAGCAGCAGGAATACCTGAGGGTTTAGGGGAGATAAAAAGAAAAATCCCAACAAAATAAAAAATTTCATGCGCACAGCACTTTGCACTCTGACCACCTCTTTTTTGAAGAACATGATTCAAGTAATCCCTCCTTCTATGACAGTGGGGCAGGAAAGCTAAAACTTACCTTCTCAGGCTGTTTTGATATCATAATTCAGTCCTGCAACTGTGTCAGCAAAGTCCTCCATCAAAACCATGAAGTCAGTATTCTCTTACTTTTAGAAGAAAGAGGAAAGAATTTGCAGGGGGAAAAAAAACCTCACTCTGATTTTAGAGTGAACCAGTCACTAGATTCACACTAGAGTGAATCAGCCTAAAGTGATACAGATTTTTATTTTCCATAATCTCTCTCCTTTACTAACTAGGAAAAAAGCTTAAGACCAAAATCAGATAGAATTTCCTGGAAGACTACATCTGCATCGCTGTACAGCTGACAAAGTTGCTGAAACAAATGTTACCACTAGATGACACCAAATACTCGTTTAATGTGACTTTTCCTACCTGTGAGCGGATCGGCTACTAGAAGGGAAAAACAAAGTGGAGCGACTGGGATAAATCCTCTTTTGGAACAAATTCGGTTTCCCCTGGAAAAAACATCAGAGTTCTTCACCAAGTAAAATTTTCTTATTGGATAGTAAAGTCTTTATTTCAGTTCAAGTAATATGCTGGTTTTGAGTTGTCCTCTGAGATACGACTTTCTGGTATTCCTGTTTGCAAATCAGAACTCCAGCAACTGTGTCAGTTTTCATTTTTACTCACCTTCCTCCAATTCCTCTAAGAGAGACACTGATCCCACAGGCATATCTTCAGAAACAAGCAGCAGAACATTTACCAAGAAGAAAATAAAAACATTATGATTTTAAAAGTTTTGTTTATTCAGGCTGTGATTTATAAGCAAACCAATCTAGCTGAAGATTGCTCAGTGCAGGGGTTAGACTAGATGACCTTTAAAGATCCCATTTGAACCAAACTGTTTTATGATTCTGTGATTCTATGGTTACGTTTGAAACCTGGAAAGAACAGCTTAAATGCCATAGGAATGTCAAGCCTTTGATCAGGTAGTCCCCAGTATATTGATAGTAGCCATATCAGTTTACAACAACCAGGCCCTTTCATCTTGTTGTAACATTGCAATGGCATTATGTTGTTGTATATTGCTAGCAGGCAATTGTAGTATATATGTAGGGGTTTTGAATAAACTTTATGAGATTCTATGCCATGGTTTTCACCAGCCTCTTGTTAATAATTAAAACAAAATTCTGCACTGGTCAAGACAGAGAAATGTGGCCTTTACTGTTGCATTTAAGTGAAATTGTAAAAAATACCAATTTTAACAGTATACAGTTATTATTAGCTGCTCATTTTGATAAAAAAGAAGCTTGAACATTTCAAGAACAGTACAGAGAAATCAATAAAGAAACCAAATAACAAATTAATTGTGCTTGTCAATTGAAATTATTAAACTGAAAGAGAAGAAACAGATTTGAATCATATTAAAAGAGCAATGTGAAATTAGTAGGTATTTCAGCTGAGCTGAGTAAGATTAGTAAGTCCATTCTGCTCAAAGACTGGAAGCACTACAATGAAACCACAATTTAGACCAGTATTTTAAAGTAAATTCAAGTTACAAGTGCTTTACTCATTTCTCAATGGGCAATACACATCCTAGAATGCTTGACACTTGCTCTATTACAGCTGCACTCTTTTCTGAAAATTTCTGTGGATGTTGGTGTATGTGGGACTGAGGCCAAGGTGCACTGGAGCCCTGGTGTCTCTGTGAAGCTGCTGGCCATAGCCAGACTCATATTTCCTCTTTGTTCCCTTTGCCTGCACGTACACAGCTGGAAGAGCAAAGGACCACGTGTAAGGCACTGGGATGGGAATGTAGCCTTGTCATCCTGCAGGATGCCACTGCCACTGCCAGTAACAGGCCACAGGCTCTGCACTGCGTGTGCAGCACCTCAGGGATGAGATTTGCCACACCCGGTCTGGCCAATCTTTTCCTGACCCGCCTGAAGCTCTGACTACCTCAATTTATTTGTGACAGCAGTATCTCTAACTGGCCAGGTGTAAATTGCTAATTTGTTTTACTTTTTTATCCTTGGATGTTACAGCTAGTGTTTTTACACCTAGTAGTTACAAGCTGCCATTCTGAGTAGGATGAGATATTTATGCCTTTAATGTAAGGATGAAGCATAGGGAAACATCACTGATACAGTCAGTATCAGTGGCCTTGAGAAGTGGAGACAAGTATTGTAGAGGAGTACAGGCATAGAGGTGATAAGAAACGCAGCACTGGAATCCCACTGCTATAAACAATTCACCTACAATCAGTTAAAACCATGCAGACCTGGACCTGTATTTAGTGTATATAATGGATATGCAATTTATATAACAAATCTGGAAGCAATGTGAAGCTGTCAAGCAGCGCAGGATGAGCAAATCATAGTTGCTCATGTGGACTGAGGGAGGAGTAACAAAAAATGGACGCTGTTTGGGCCAGTGTTCCTGGTAGCAGAGAAAATGCCTCACAAGGAGAGGCAGATGCCATTGCTGTGAGCTCTGCAGGGCAGCTGGGCTGATGATGGCAGTAGAGAAACAGAGTGGCTCACAAGGACAGCAGGTGGCTGGGAACCCAAACCTACTCATCCTGTGTCCCCTCTGGTCACATCCTGCCTACAGGAGTTGGAATGGAAAACATGTTCCATGCTCCAGCAGGTGGGAGGTTATACATAAGGATTAAAAAGTAAGAATCTAGTAAAATACTACCAAATTCAGAACTGCCTAAATTTTAAAGGGTATAATAAATTTAACTGTGATCATCCATTCATCTTCCCAGGTAATTCCTGAAGATTAAACCTAACAGGTGATATAAACAAATGGCACAAGAGTGTAAGGATATAATTTTTGTTAAAGTTTAACGGAGCTCCTAAAAACATGTGGAAAGTATCCCTTGGGGAAAAATGCTGCTTTGTAAAGTCTATTTCTGTCAATGTCTGATATTCATGAAGGCACAGTGGCCAAATCATTGCAATTTCCCTCTAGGACAGAAACTCCTCAGCCTCTGCTAGGGAACAAAACGTGTGGGATTTGTTGACAAGAACAATTTCTATGTAGTTTTGTGCTCTTGGTGGAGGGACTGAAGCACCATTAGTGCGAGCTATCTGGCTGGGAAGTAAGGCCAGGTCTAGATGGCCATCATTTCTTCAGGTGTGGCTGTGCCCCTCTTGGAACCTGCACAGGAAGAACTGCTAATGCTTGTCTTCACCAGATCCCTCCTCACCCCACCCTGAGCATCCCCTGGCTGCCCCACCATCCACACCACAACCCCAAGACAGGGCTGAGTGGTGTCTGCCTGTCCATTTCACCCTCCCACACAACCTCACTTCAGCCCAATTGTAGCTCCTTGGAGAAGGCCATCCTTGACACAGCTCCCAGTAACACAAATATTACAGTGATTACACAGCTTTTACAGAGCTGTCATTATCTTTCCTTTTCTTTTGGTTCTGGCATGATGCAAACACAAGACATAGGACCCCAGCCTGTGGGTGTATGAACAGATGAGAAAATATTGGTTAAATAAATATCCAAGAAATGTAACCAGTGGGTTTCTTGGGAGATGGGGATAAAGATGAGGTGCTTAGCATTTTTCCAGTGTCATTATGAATGAAAGAATAAAGGACAAAGCACATCCTGACAGCCAGCAAGAGGAGTACAAACTCCACCCCTGCTGAGGAGCTGCTGGCTCTCCATCCCAGGGGATGCCTTGAAATATGCAGGCAGTTTACAGAAGACAAGCAGACAAGATGTGCATACTGAGTAGAGCTTCTCTGACATGAGCATTGCAAGCAGTGCAGGGAAAGTCCTAGCAAGAAAGGGTAAGTGATACCAACATGAGCTATACAGAGTGCAGAGCTTATACTTCCAGCTGCAGAAATGCCCCTCTGCAGCAACAAAACCCCCAGTATATTGACAGTCATCATGGAAATTTTAGCATGTGGTGGAGTGTGTGGTGGGTGAACAAATATTTAAAAATAAGCACCCAGAAATGACTCTGTGTAAGCCATCCATGCCTTTTTCCCTTATAACTCATGGTTGAAGCTCTTTTTATTAGGTCTCTGAACTTTTTTTCAAATTGAAAGTTAGCAACACTTCAAAGATTAATTGCTTTAAAGAGAACAGAGTTCCTCCATTACACAAGGTCTTTGTAAGAAGCATTTTGATCACTTTTCCTGTGACAAATGGAAACAAAAGCACTAAAAATTATAAATGTATTATCCACAAACTTAAATTTATGTGATCTTAATACTCAATGTATAACAGTGATGGCAATCATTTGACAAATTTTCATGCAGGACTGAGTGTCATTTATGCAGTCCAAAGCAGTGTGAGAATATATACTATGAAGACTTCTAACTGCCAAGGGAAGCAGTGTCATTCAGCTATACCAGTTCACTCAGGTGCCACCAAGGTCTGCTAAACAGAAAGCAACATTGTGTAAGTAGATTGTTCTCTCTTTATACTTTGCTTCAGAGAAAAAAGTAAGTCCCGAAAACTACTTCAAGCTATTTAAAGCTACTTCTAATGTGAGGAATGAAGTCATGCCTGCTGATGTATCTACTGGGAGAGTAAAGAGTTCTATCTTAGCTAAGATACATTATTTATTTTAATCAACTGAGACACCAGCTCCAGGCAGTGAAAGATTAATGTCTTCATCCTCAGCTCTTTTGAAAACAAATTCCGAACTCATATACTGCAGCAGAAGCAAAGACTGCTGATACATCCTGAAGGAGAGACTAAGGGAATGGCCTTCTTTCTTTTCTTTTTAATGTTAGGCGTGAGACGAGTTTCTGCTTACTCAGACACATCACCAAGCATCCACAGCAAGCACTATAGCTAAAAGTCCATCCTTCAAAACTGCATGTCCTAGAATTTCGCTGGCAAACATTTTTAATTCCATATTATCTTCCTGCATTGACTCATTTTGCTTTCACACAGCTGCAGTCAAAATATCCCTCTAAAGCTAAGAGGTGAACGAAGAGTACTGGAGAATGTACAGGGCAAGAAGTTCAACTCTAAATTGTAATGAGCAGACAGATAAAAGCTTCAGATTACATCTTCAAAGTAGTGTCAAAGAACCCTATTAGAAATCACACAGAGCAGACTGAACATAGTGGAAAGGTGCAGTCCCCAGTTCCCCAACTGGCAGGGTGATGGACTATAAGATTGAAGAGTTCAGCTATCTCTTTCAAACAGCTGACTGTGTGACCAAACACTGCATGCACAGCTTTTGTGTAGACAGCACTCACTCCATGTGATCTTGTGCCTCTGCTACCTGTGTATTTTCAGTTTCATTACACAACAGGTTTACAGGTAGAACAGTACCTGGGATGCGTGCATACACTCAAAAATCACAAATCAAGTGGAAAGAGATGGAAGACAGTTTAATAGTAAACACTTAACATTTTGTACTGTGATTATATCACTGGCAATAATCACTATTGCTTCATTCTCAGTGGAAGAGAGTTAGCAAGAGAAAGCACTAGGCTTCAAACATGTTCCCCATATCCCCACAGTAACACTTCACGTAGAACATAATAGCCTTTTGCCTGTCTCCATTTCTGCACAGTTCCATGATGTTGCTGACACAGCTTCAGCCAAATCCAAAATAGGAGAATTGTGTTTGATTCTAGACCATAAGAGCTAATCTTAAAGCAGTAGGTCAGCTGGAATTCTTAGGAAGACTTCAGGGTTCAACTGTTGCATAAATTGCAAGAGGATATAGAAACTATTATAGTCCATGCCATTCAGTCTTTTCTGCCATAAAATCCTTGCAGTATTAAAACAGACATTTAATCTTTTTTATAGTTTTATGTCAACTGTTTCCTCGTTCTTCTCTCACAGTGGCTATG
>WBNQ01000034.1:3450-46827 GCA_013401375.1 Spizella passerina | reverse complement strand
TTTTTTTTCCTGGATGCTGGCAAGAGTTGTTAAAATCTCTTGCTGGTACTGGGGGTACAGCAGCATCAGTCTGTGGGTCAGTGAGCTCCTGAGCAGCAGGACAGAGCACTGGGCACCCGTATGGGTGTTATGGATACATCCCTTTAATGAATAAGAGTTCCTTTCTGCTGCTGCCAAGGAAATAAAGCGGATTAGGGTCTGGTTAGGGCCACAGGAGTAACGTTGTGTGATGGTACATTGTCATTCTGAGACTCCAAACAGTGTAGATCCAATTACTTTTGGCAGTTTCCAGAGGCTGGAATGTACAGGATATACACAGCAGTGGTGCAAACAGCAGCTTTTCATCTCAAACAGGCCAGAGTCAGCTTCTTTGGTCAGGTGGGTTCTGCTCTTCAGCTCCTGTGGCATCTGCAAAGTAACAAAGGGAAAAAGATGGGGAAAAGTGGAGTTCATATTCCAGTCCCTTGAGTTGGCTGTGCTGTTCGCAACCAGGCCACATCACACAGGCTCAGGCATTTCTTGGACTGCGAATGCAGGCAGGGAAAATTGAAAGGGCATAATCTGAAACTAGAAAACAATATAGGTAAAATAGGTTATGGTTTGCACATGGAAAAGAGTATGGATTTACATCTGCAATATGACTTCATGCTGAGCACCATTTTCAAGTTGATGTTCTTAATGCTGATATCTGTGGTATGAATAGGTGTCTGATTATTGGAGATGATGATCTCATGCTTCATTGTGGTCATAGCAAAAGTATTAAAAGGAAAAAAGAATGGAAGTGGGTGTTCCAAACAATGTCTTTAACAAATGTCCTGCAGAACTACTGAAGATTCAGAAAGGTCCTAATTCTGTTTTTGTTTTTCTGATATTTCTTATCTGAGATGACTTCTTTTCCAAATCATGGTCATTTCTTCTTGTCTTATCTTGTACATTTTGCATTTAAAATATACTCTCACTAAAAATTAATATTTGCAGTAAAACACAAATCCAAGTGCTGTTGTGTCCCAAAAAATCTTTTAATGAAGCTTTAGTTAATGAATAATATCTACACTAACACACAAGTAGGAGAACCCTTCAAGACCCAATATTGTATGTGAATTACAAAGTAGATCCAAAATTGCTATAAAATGATGAAGCTCTTTCTGTTAGGAAAGCTTCACTTGCTCATTTCAAGGTAATGTAACCAAACATTATGCTTTCCTTCTCTGCAAAATCAGGCTGATTGTGTGTTGGCTCAGTGGGTGTTTACCTGAGCTAAAGTACTGCTCTGGAATTCACACTGTAAATAAGCTAGCTAGACTTCTGGGATTAATCCACTCTATCTGGAGAACACCCTCCAATTTGTCATAACATGGTAACTTGGTAAATACTACATCATCTGTTAAGCAAGTATTACATAATCTGTTGAGTTTAAATATTCAGGCTATTAAAAGAATATGGATCAATCTGGCAGCACCTGAGATGACCATCACATGTCATATTTTTTCTTGTCTCTTTAGTGAACAAGGCCATGTTGCCAATTTGGTTTGTTTTTATTGCTGAATCTGATATATATTATGTTTATGCATGTTTTTTGGGGTTTTTTTTCCTGTGGCATCTTGCAAGATCCTAGTCCACTGAAATAAAAAGGAGCTACAGTGCAATATGATAATTAATTTCTTCAGTTTTTACAAGCCACAGAAAGGATTAAATTGTGGTGCATTATTTTTGTCTATGCTGTATTTATTACTATTATGTTTAATAGCTGTAAGAATATATTGAGGCTTTATGCTTCTATCCCTAATTTTTGGTCTTTTTAGGGTGAGAACTATAGATGATGTATAAAATACTGTTGAAGTAAACTGAAGGATAGTATGATGTCTCCTTTTTGTCCTTGAATGAGAAATCTGTCATTTTTCCGGTTTAAATGGATATGTAAAAGGTAAAAATGGGGAGCAAGTTCCCAGGGCCTGACTGTGTTTTCTGCAGGGCAGGGTTGATGTGGAATGTTAAGGTCTGGGATTCTGATGCTTCCCTGTCCCCTTACCCTCATTCTCTGAGGTAAAAAGGATGGAACATAGCACAGAAGTAAGACCCTTGTTTTGTCCTAACCTTGTATTGGTATTTCTTGGTATTTCTCTTGTATTGACACTTAACATAAGTTCATCCTTACTATACTTAGAAAAAACAAACAACCAGTGTTCTTTAGACTTTTAAACTGTGGTATGGTCTAAAATGTACTGTAGTTCAGGTTGTTGCATTATTTGTTTTGATGCCTTTTTGAGGAGCATAGGGCATATGAATGGTGGAGTTTTGGCTGTAGAAAACCAGAATCTCTGTTTACCTCAAAGTTAAATTTTAAGTTTTGAATAATGATGCAATCCTTAAGAATAAATTTTCAGTAGAATCTGCCAATGTCTGGCTTTTGCATTCATCAAGTTTCAGTTAAGTGTCTTTTACAGTTGTGTGTCCTAGTTCTGTAAAGCCTGGTCTACAGGAGTAATTAATAGAGAATACTTGGGCCAGGATTTTCTAGTCCTTAAGAAATTTCTCTTTAAAATCCTAGCTGTGTGAATGCCCAGCACTAAGCATGGCACTCTTCCAGGAGCAGTATTCCTGTTGTAATGAGCAGAGATATTTACTTTAGATATCACTAGGATAAAAAATGGGAATGTAAGAAGCTGGAAAGATGTGAATACAGGACTGACAGGATTTCTGGGTGCATTGCATTTGTGTTTGAAGTACTGGTGTATGCCCTTGGCTCAGTGAAAGGGCATTAAAATGCCACTCTTTTTCTGGAAGGGTTTGGCATTCTGCAGTGCTGGAAAGGTGGTTTGAATCCTCAGTGCCCTTGCACTAAGGTACCTTTTAGTACTACAGGTCTGAAAACATGGAGCTGTGGCAAGCCAAGCTCTGGTTTTGACCTTCTTAGTGTGGGCCCATTCTTTACAGAAAGGATAAAAAGGCAGCGTGTTCCCTTTTAATCTAATCCTCATCAGAGCCGTCCAAGGCAGCGGGCTGTACCCTGTCGTCTGCCTTCTCCTTAGGGAGTCACAGCAGCACTTGGGTGTATCAAGTGTTACTGCCCTGAATGTGGCACAGTGTGTTCCTGAAAATAAGAATGGAGTCATCCCCACTTGTTCAAAGCACCCTTATCAGTCTCTGCATTTATTCTCTCCATCGTGGTACAGTAACTGCTGCAAAATTTCCAGTGCGTGTATCAAGTTACAGATTAGTGCAGGCCCCCGTGGTTCTTGGAACAGCATGGGGCTGTTTTTGTTTACTGATGACATTTATCCTCTCATTTCCTTTTGGAAGCATGACAGCTCCTCAGTGTCTCATGGGCAATGTACTTACAGGACCTTCTTTTCATGCCATGTCTGTCAGCGAGCACTGCACAGTGTCCACGTCTGCTTGCTGTGGTGCTTCCAGCAGCCAGAGTGGCAGGAGCTTGGCTGGGCAGGGAAGCCAAAGGGTTCCTAAGGCAATTCTCTTGTGTTGCAGGAGCAGACCGGGAGCGGATGACAGCCAATCATGAGACCTACCTCCTCATGGCGAGCACGCAGAATGACATGGAGGATTGGGTGAAATCCATCCGCAGGGTTATATGGGCACCCTTCGGAGGAGGTGAGTCACCCAGGCAACATGCACTGCTCACAGATGCACAAAGGCTCACAGGGGCTCTTCTGCTGTCTCTGAGTCACAGCCAGGGTTTTGAAGTAAAGAGGAGAGTGGTCTAGATCTTTCCAGAAAAGTGGATTGGTTTGGGTTTTTTTCTGAGGAACATGTTTCCATGCAGAGGGATCAATTAGAAGACTTTGAACTGTCTGGAACCGCTTCCCTTGGTGAGGGTAGCGTGTGAGGGGAAGTTTTAAAGAAGATTGGTCTTGTATGAAATCAGCTTTCCTGCAGGGTAATTCCTTTGGTCACCAGCTGAAAAACCATCCATGGTGTTTCTTAAATGCCTGTTTGAAAAGCTGTCAGCAGTTCTCCTGCCAGTGACAGCTAAGAGCAGTAATAGCGTTATATAAAGCTGTGCCTCAGAATATTAGCGCTTACAGTGTGGGAATTTGATTGGCATCTCCAGTGATTTCAGTAGTACTGGACCAAAATTCATCACTGGGAGTCTAGTTGTCTTTTTTAAAAGCTCTCTTATGTTGAGTGGGTTGCAAATTATTGTACTAATTTTCATCATTACTATTCTGGTGATAATATCTATATTATAAATCAGTATGATTGATACTCTTGCACAAAATGTCTGTATGTTAATCAGTCTGTTGCTTGGACCTCTCAAATCTCTAACTCTGAGGCCAGAAATATTTTCCTACACCTGTATTGCAGCAAATGATTATTGGTGTCGGCAGATTGCCAGAAAAAAGGCAGGAGGGCAGGATTGACTGTGCTGTTTCATGATCAAGAAGTGCAGTTATCACTGAAAACTCTTTTTGCTGATTTCTGTCTCTGAACTGCTGTGTAGAACACAGGAGGGAGGAGGATGGACTAATGGAAATTTTAAAGAAAACTTTTCTTGTAAGTCACTCATCTTCCCCTGTGCTTTATTCAGGTCACACAGTGTTTAGGAGAGGACTTTGGCCTCACTGGTGGGTTGCACTGAGGGACTTGGCCAGCTAGGGCCTGCCTGGCATCTCTGAAACATGACTGCCTTCTCCATGGCTTCCTCATGGGAAAATGTGCCTTGAAAAGATGGTGCAAATCCATCATGTCACTGGCATCTGGCCCTTTATGTTAAATAAGATGGCACAATCCTGAATCTGGGAGTGTAGGTCTTAGAATGCTTAAAAAAAAAGAAAACAACATACCAAAAAACCCCCAAAACTCACCACGTGAAAGGTTTATCTTAAAAGGCATGAACTGCTACAGGGACTTGGTTTGGGAAAGGGAAGATATAAGTAGCACAGTCTTCTGTAGTCAGACTAGGTAAGAAACCTGTTTTTTTACACAGCACAAAGATTACCCATCCCCAGCTTTCTCTGCAGAAAGTAGGCCTTGTGATGAGCTCCTCAGCATTCTCCTGCTCCAGTCCAGTGGCAGCATAAGCTGCTGTGGCAGTAATACATTTGGAGGCTTAGCAGAAGTGGATTTTTCAGAGAGTATCTTTGTGGATTTTTGTGCTTCCTGCACCACAGTATCTTTCTGTGGCAGATAATAGGGAAAGGCAGCCTTGCTGCTCTCCTGCAAGTGGAGGTGTCTCCACATGTCACAGGCAGGTAGCTGCCATTAGGTGAAACTAAATTCTAGCCCAAGTCAGTGAACAGGGCTGCAAATAGAAACCAAATCTCTCAAGTCCTGACCCTGTGCTTTCTTCACCAGCTCCTCATTTGGTTTTATAGGGCAAGAGCTATTTGTGATTTGCAGCTGGGAATCCTTCCAGCCACCAAGAAAATTCTCAGGACATCATCATTGTAGCAGGAATGTTTAATGCCAGTTACTGAGGGAGGCACCTCACTGAGGATTTTACTTGCTGATTTGCATGAAGCTAGAGGGGCGCAATCCTTGCATTACCTTTCCAATTCATTTGCAGTTAAAACACTTCCAAGTCTGTTCTTATTTTTCTTTTTGGGTTTCTTGAGCAAGCATACTGATTCAGGGTTGTTTGTATTGGGAAGCAAACAGTTAACTCCCTGGAAAATGCAAAAATAGCTGGAACATAGTTTAGAGTGTAGTGTTCATGGAGAAGGCTTGACTGTGATAACAAGGCAAAGGCAGTATCCTGGGATGTGTCATTGTTAAGAACCAAGTTTCCAACATGTCCTCCATTTTATTCACTACTTGATAGTCAGAGCTATTTAACAAGTATAAATAAATCCTGTTAACTCTTCCGTAATTATGAATGAGCAGACACACTCATATTTTTATTATCCTTGCTATGTGGATGTTGCTACAGCTGCTGCAACAGTCTGACTCTTCTTAAGACAGGCACTTCTGACTTAAGATGTCTTAAAAGCCTGCCTTTCTGATCTGTAGCTGCTGAAGTTAAAAATGGTTTTACATGTTAAAAAATATACAGGAAAGTTGCCATCGCGTGATGACGACTAGCCACTAACAAGTAATTACTTGCAACACAAACACGACATTATTTCAGACAGCTAATTAATCAAAACACTCGTTTTATATCAGCTTCCTGAATTTCAGTCCTTAATGGTAAACCACAATAGTCTGATGTCACACAAGTCAAGTGCCACTTTGGGTAACGTGAATTTTCTGGTTCTTTTAAGCCTTGTAAGTAAGCTCAGTGTGTGTGTGTGCGTTTGTGTGTAGCGGATGTGTACAAACCTTGCTGAGACACTAATATTTAAAGTTTGTCTGGCAGCAGGAGAAGACTCCTGGTACCAGAGCGAGGAGCTCTGTAAATAATTAACCTTATCATTAAATTGTTATTTGTTAACTTGTGCTGGAGGGAGAAGGTGGGAGGGGGCAGGTGGGAATCTGCTAAGCTCATCAGAAACAGGTTGTTTTTTGCACTGGAAGAATAAGGTGACTGTGGAAAGAAAAATCTGAAAGGGAAAAGAAATGCAAATGAGGCAGGGCATGTAATGCCTGTTTGCACATGAAATTCCCCTCCTGATTAGATTAAAAAGGCAATTTTTTACAGAGCCTGCAAGGAAGCGGGGAGGGAGGAGGCGAGAAGGAGCATGAGCATTTTCGCAGGGGTAGGTAGTAGTGTAAGGTCTGGCACCTCCTGCAGGAGCCGGGCTCAGCCCGCTCGCTCTCCCAGCCGCCGCACATGACAGGCACAGCCTGAAGTCAACTCAAAGTCACCCGAGGAGCCTCAAACCTGCGCTGCGGCTGCCGCGCCGCGTCCTCCCCGCACCTGCTGCACGCAGGCGGCAGCAGCACTGTCCTGCCTGCTCTGCTGCCAGCCCTGCCGCCAGAGCATCCCCCGCAGCAGGCACGGATTCCTCTGCCGCTCCCAGGATCCTGCCGGCTAGGATGCGCCGCTGCCGCATCTGACGCGCCTCTCCCGGGAGAGCTCCTGGTAGTTGGAAGGCAATAAAACAGGCGAGAAGCCCGTGAGAGCATCACACGAGGAGAGGAGCTGGCCGTGTAAAAGGACTTTGGGGAGGAATCTGGTATGGACAAAGAGCCTTGACTGTTATTTTTGCCTCTCGGTTGCGGAAATAAAGGGTGCCAGCGAGGAGTGTTGTATCCTGAAGGATTCTTCCGTGGCCTTTTTGGTATTGTTCTTCTCTTTCCCCTTGCACACCGCACAGTGCTGAGCTTTTGCTGTGGAATTAGAGTCTCTGCCACTCAGCCTCCTGTTCCAGCCGGGAGGAAGAGGTATTTCTCCCGTCCATCTGTGCAGGCACTTCTGTTTGAATGGAAGATACATCTTTTTGCTGAAACTCTTTTGTTGTGACATTGCATAATAGGCAGTTGTCTCACTGCAGGAAATAAAAGAAACTAAAGGAAATAGATGGAAAGAAATTGTTCCCCAAAGCAAAACTGAAGCAGGGAAGAGAACATCGAGATCGTTTCAAGCCCTGCCCAAGATCTAGAAGACCACAAATCTCCTAGCTCCAGAGGAAAATACACTATTACAAAAACTCTTCAGCAGTCAGTAGCGATGATTAATCGTGGTGTTTTGTCTGGATGCTGCTGGTGAAGGAGAGCTTTGGAGGGACGTGGGGGCCCTGGCCTGTATGATGCCTGAAGACAGGAATGCTGGAGTCCGCAGCCCAGGTGCCTTAGCAGCAGCTCCCTTCATTCCCAAAACTACTTACAGGAGAATTAAGCGCTGCTTTAGTTTCCGCAAAGGTAGGTGTGCTCTGTGCTGTGCTCTGCTGGGCTGGTGAAGCCTGGCTTCTGAGAAGGCAAGGGGGTCTGCTCTGTGTGCAGGGGCAGATGAGAGCACCCAAACAAAAGGCATTAAACAATGCAGATGCCAACATTCCACGAATGATTTATTTACTCCTTTGTTCGTTTGTTTGTAGCTGGCCAGCGGATGCTGTCTCCTCTACATAATAGCCCATGAATGCAGGGATGGGGTGGAATGAGACAAGATCATTGCAGTGCCTCTGAGCAGAATTGAGTGAGAACACTGAGCGAGTTAGACGTGTGATGCTCTGAGTTGCCTGTTTGGCAGAACATCAGGAAAGAGAGTTTATATTTGCATTTTGTCTGTGTGGGAGGAGGGAGGGAGAAGAGAGGGAGCAAAGCAAGGTGATCAATGTTTATCTGTGCAGAAGCTTGAGTCCTTGATTTCAGAGATGGAATGAAGTGTAGCTCTACAATGCACTGTCCTGGTGCAAGGGCTTCATTGCACTTCATCGTGCTGCCCTGCAGCCTGCATTTGCCTTTTCACCTGCTGCATAGAGAGGTTTATAGCCAGTTTTGTTTTGCATTGCACATACCCCTGTTGAAGCAGAGCATGGAAATACTCGAGGTAAAAGGGCAAAGAGGAGACTGGATGTCATAATATGGCAGCTGAAAGCACTGGAATGGAAACACATGTCTGAGACAGAGATACAACGAGGGATAGTAAGGTGCTAGGGCACTTGGGATGGGTGGGGAGAAACTGTTTCCCTGGCAAGGACAAAAACTTTGTGTGGGGGGAAAAAGAGGATGGATATTAGTGCTGTTTTAAAAGCTCTGCTGGACTGAGAAATCCAGGTGAAAGGGGTAAATTGTCATGCTCTTCTGAAGCATGAGAAATTATTTTACAAATTATACAAATTCTTATACGAATTCTGTCACCTTCTTCTGCTGCTCCTTCCTGAGCTGCTGCCCCGTGCTGCCGTTTGCCCTTTTGCAGGAGCAGGCAGCTCTTTGCTCCCAGCCTCAGCAGCAGTGCAGTGACATCATTGCTTTCGAGGGCTGGCGTGCAGGCAGGCAGTCAGGGGCGATGTCTTGGAAGGCAGGATCGCAGGCAGCCAGGGGCTCACTGCAGAACTGCTGCAGAGATCAGCTCTCACATGCAGCTGAGGGAGCACTGGGAGCTGCTTGCCCTCTGTGCCCCCTCCCCAGGGCCCTTGGTGGCTGGAGTTCAGTCCTGCTGGAGGCTGGCCAGGAGGATGTGCGTGTGTATTGCATTTCAAGGTGTCGGTGTGAATTAGAGCTGCCTGTGCCCCGTTTATGCCCTTAACTATTTGAGAAATGTTTGGAAGTTGAATAAAGGATTAACTGATAATTTTGCAGACAGCTGCCTTTGTGCCTGGGTACAGCTTTAGCTGCTCCAAGAAGAGCTTCAGCTGTTGATTCTTCCCCCATATGTTCTGATACAGAAACTCTCCATGCCTAAAACTCCCAAGTGAAGCAGCAGCACCGGGGGCAGAGGATAGAGGGATGGAGGTGATGCTGCTAATTTGCTTTCCTCTGTCTAAAATTTCTTTTGGTTGCTTTCTTATATACATTTTCTGCCAAGGCCCCTAGAATCAGAGCTGTGGACTGCTGGGGCATGTATTTAACTTGATCAATATCCCACTGAAGTCAACAGAAAGATTAATAGACATTAACTGGATTCAGTCAAGCTCTTACTGTGGAGGCACTGGCACATTAGGCTAACTGCACTTGTCTTATTAATTGGTTTACTGGATTATTGCAACTTCATTTGCAGATTGTATACCTAAGTATAAAAAAAAGGCAAAATTAGCCTTCTGTAAACTTAATCCATAATTGCATAAAGCAGATCAATTAGATCTAAGCTGTGCAACATGATGCAGAAAATAAAATTAGCAGGGAAAACCACTGGCTAGTCATGGGAAGACATATGAGAGAATCATGGCATCATCTTCACCAATGATATCAGGTATAGAACCCCTCCTGGAAATCCAGATCAAAGTTCCATTGTGGTGGCACCAAAAAATTAGATGCCATACTTTTGAGGTTTGGGAGTCATGTCATAGGAGAAGTCAAAGCTCAGAGGGCAGCATCTGAACAGAGACAGAGGCAAACATCTTCTGACTCCAGCTTGAAGCAGATGCTCTCTGTTTAGGTACCACCACAGAACTTCCATAGAGAACATGCAGGATCAATGGAGAAGGCATTGTTGAGAACATTCAATAATGTGGTGAATTTGAGTAGAGAAGAGTTGTGGAGAAGGAGGTGGCACTGGCTGTGGCCAGAAAAATAGTGCAGGCTGTGATGTGATCAACTGTGACATGTTCCTGGTGATGTTTTCAAGATTGTCTCCTTTCCTTTCCTGTATCTAATTCTGCTGTTGTGTGAGAGTTGTTTTTGCAAGCAGGTTAGTGGGGTGTGCATATGTTCTAAACTCCAGGGTGGGAGTTTATCTTACTTTCTCTGCTGCCAGCATCACACTGACTGTGGGGTTGGGAGAAGTCAGGAAAAAATTCTGCTGCTATTGGTTTTGGTGGGGTTTTTCCTCTCCTGTGCATCACTCTCTTCAACTTCCTGAAGGGTGGCTGTGGTGAGCTGGGGGTTGGTCTCTTTCTCCGGGCAACAACAGACAGAACAAGAGGACACAGTCTCAAGCTGCGTCAAGGGAGATACAGGCTAGAATTAAGGAGGAAGTATTTTACAGAAAGAGTGGTCAAATACTGGAATCATCTACCCAGGGAGGTGGTAGAGTCGCCATCCCTCGAAGAGTTTAAAAAAAGACTGGATGTGGCACTTGGTGCCATGATCTAGTTGAGGTGTTAGAACATGGGTTGGACTCGATGATCTTAAAGGTCTCTTCCAACCTAGAATTTCTGTGATTCTGTGATTACAAAATTCTGTAGAGAAGAAGAAAATACTCCCTGTCTTTGATCCACTCAAAACAGCACTTATTGCTGGGGAACATCTGAGCAGAAAGGTGATGGAAAATAATGATTAAAAGCTCTTTACTAGTTGTTATGGGGTCATGACAGCCACTTCTTTGTGTTACTGCAGGACCTTTGTTCCCAGCCCCACTCTTGAAAGTCATTCATCTGATCTGTTATTTTCTGTCAATGAATTACTGATGAAGAATTAAGAACTGTTCAAAAATTCACATCCAGATTCTAAGCTGAGATCAGTTCCTTTAACCTTAACTGACCCTTTCTGATCAGTATCAGGCTCCCTTGGTCCTCTGCTGCACATGTACAGGTGTGGGCCATCTATGAGAACATCAGCACCAGTGCCTTTTGCTGTCTGAAACCTTCTGGCTCACTGAATGTGTGTGCTGAGGTGGATCTAGAGTGGCAGGTGGCCTTTTTTGGGGTATTCCTTATTTCAAGCCATTCCTTATGGGCAGAATGGCCACCTAGTTTTCTCTCCTTTTTTTCCTCCTGAATCAGAAGTCCATGGACTTCATATGTGATGCCAGCCTGTGTTCAGTTAGCTGAGGAAATAATTGACTAATAGCATTCTTAGATTTTAAAGCCATCCTCTAACTGTGACTGTGTACCATGAAAAATAACCACAGTGCTTCCACAGCTCCTAAGAAGGCACATGCAGAATTTGCCTACAGAACTGTGGTGTTTTTCATGAGGTTTTTGGGTATCTGTTAAGCATGGAAACCCAGTTTCTCAAAATGTTTACAAAACTTGTGCCACGGGAATGTTCTAGTTAATGAGTAACTGCTCAGCATGCCCTTTACCAGCATGTGATTTTCCTCTTTGATGTTATGCGTGATCTTGGCTTAATTGGATATAGCTTTACAGACCTGCAAGGCTCTCTGAAAAAGCAGTACTGCTGATTAAATCTAATGACTGGTCAGAACTGGATCCTGTGCATTTCCCTGCCTTCCACCAGCTGTGGGGAAGGCGAACCAGTGCTATTCTGAATCTCATGGTTTCTTGTTGATTTGTTTCTCCTCTGGTACCCTCTCCCAAGGATAAACTAAGCCGCAGGTCAGCTCTTGTGTATCTGTGCATTTCTGGATTTTGGAGACATTGAGATTTAGGAGCCACTTGAGTTTGGATTAGAACATGAGTTATGAGGCCTCTCTTTTACTTCCTCCTCCAAAAGAGATGTTCTTGTTTAGTTACTGTAGTGGAAATTTACTCCCAAGAAACAGCATTTGAGATTATCTCAGTGATTTAGTTATAATCTAGTCTCCATAGCTTGGACTGTCTTTTCCTTCCTTCTTTGTAAAGGAGTTGCAAGTTACCCATTATAGCTGATGGTGTTCATCATTTTCTCTGCCAAACATTATGGAACTGCAGTTTTCACAGGAATGCTTTTGCTTCCAAATAGTCAACCCCTTAATGCTTGTAGGCTGTTCATCTGCAGCGTCTCTGTAGCAGTTAGCTGTGGCATGAGAGGGGATAAAAGCATTAGAGAGAGGCAGTGGGAGGAGGTTCTCCTTACCCAGGACACAGCAGAAGGATGATGAGCCAGGTAGAAGCTATGGCAACATGATATGGAAGCAGAATTGTCATGTTCCTGTCCCTTCTGCCCTTGGCAACAGAGTGCCTTTGCCATAAGGCATCAGCAAGTCTGTAACTTCAGGTCAGTATTTGTGCAGGCTTATCACGACTGATTCGTTTCATGGCCAAGTGCTGCCTGGAGCAGTGTTCCATGTTCATTAGGTGGAGGAAATGCTTCCTTTGGAGAATCCTGTTCAGCCTACACTTAGACACCAACCCAAGCCTGCCTGAGATTAATTCCAGTGCCAAACAACTTGAAAAATAGTGTTTAATTCCAGTTACAGACATCTTAGTGCTTTCTGGTTCCTACCTGTTTTCAGTACATTTTCTGCTGTCGTGCATCAGCAATTTATAATAATATAGTCAGGGTTTTTGCTCCCACTGCACAAAATGCCCTTATTCTGATTTTATTCATTATCTATTAGATGTTCTTTGAAAACCAATTTTAAAATGAACCAAAAAAAGAAAAGGCAGCATCAAAAAATGTATTAATAGAAAGTGATGTATTTTGACTGCAGTGTCATTACTAATAGGAGTTCCAAAGCACTCTGGTCTAAGAACTTACTCTCCCCTACAATTGGAAGCTGCAATATGCACATTACTGATTAAAGAAAGTTATCATGGTGAGAAGAAGGTATAACCAGTAGCAGAAAGCTTATTCCTGCTAATTGTACTGTCAGTAGGCATGAAGTGTAGTTATGTGTACATTCTGGTATAATTTGAATATCCTATCATATTTTATTTGAAAAGAGGCAGAGTCTTGTGTTTAAAACCAGGAAATCCCATGCATTCTTGCAAGGAAGCTTAAGCTGTATGCTCATAGGGCAAACTGGAGTAGGATGGCCCAGTCTTGCACCTAAGAAGAAATAACCCCAGGGAACCAGCTCTGGGGAAGGGACCTGGGTGTCCTGGGGGACAGTAAGCTGGACATGAGCCAGCAGTGGACCTGGCAGCAAGGAAGATCTGACAGCAGTCTGGGCAGTATCAGCAGAAGCAGAGCTAGCAGAAGGAGGAAGGTGATTAATGTCTTCTGCTTAACATTTTTTAGACCATATCCAAATATTGTATCATTTAACAAACAAAAACCCACCAAACCCAGGAGGTGGAGATAATGATAACGTGAGTTGAGCAAAGGATCACCAAGGGGTTGAGGAGCTAGAACACTTGCCCCTTTGAGGAGAGGCAGAGAAAATGGGGCTCGTTCAGCTGGGAGAAGGGACAGACTGGGGGGCATTGAAGTGCAGCCTTCTCTTATATTAACAGCTTTGAAATCTCCAGAGTCTCGTAATCACACAGATTCCTTAACTGACTTTCAGTGGATCTTCCTCCCTAATTCCACTACTTTGAGAAAGAGAGTGTAGCAAGTGGAAGGACTTGATTTTTGGTGTCAACCAGCTGCAACTCTTCCTGAAAAATACAGGAAACACAAATTCTATTAATACTCCTCCCATCACCATAGTCAGTTTTTAGGAGGTTAGGAAGGTATGCAATAATTAAGAAAACATACTTAGCATACTTAGCTCCTTTGCCAACCTCAAGGCCCCAAACTTTGTGGATGCTACTTCAGTCAGTATTCTTCTGAGCTTGACTCTGAAATTGCAGAAATTCCTTCTTTAACTGCTAATTGTTGGGCTCTGGGTTTTGTACAGCATGTACAAAAGGAGTAATAAGGAATGACTGTGTGATGTTCATTCCCCTTACCTACTGCTGGTTTTGGCATCCCCAAGTGTGGGTACCATGGCAATCACAAAATACACTGCTCTGCATCTCAGAGACTCTCTGGATGTCTTAGCAGAACATCATTTACTCTCTCCAGTTACTTCCTCTGCTACAGTAAAAATAATTGCTTTTAACTACAAACCTCAGACCTTCCATATGGGAAACTTGAGACCTGCTCTACACCCTTGTGCATTTGCAAGGCAGCTGTCTTACCTACAACTGAGGTGTAAGTTACCTTTCTGTTAAAGGAAAAATGTACACATGAAAGGTTACCCTGATGGATGCTTCAATCTGAATTGAAATATCAGGGTTTTTAGGTCAAAAGCAAAACCTGTCTAGCTCAATTTTGGGCTTTTTTTTAGACAAAGCAAACCAACCATTTCTTGTTGAATATTTTATATTTTTAAATATAAAAGCAGAAACAGTGTGCTCAGTGGATGGCACAATTTACTGCCTCTTTTTTTTTTTAATACGTTTCAGTGTACGTCATTGCAAAAGCGAAGTAGTCATTTGGTCTTTAATTTCTGA
Source organism: Spizella passerina (assembly GCA_013401375.1). Lineage (NCBI taxonomy): Eukaryota > Metazoa > Chordata > Aves > Passeriformes > Passerellidae > Spizella > Spizella passerina. Next base: position 32,287 of record WBNQ01000034.1, on the reverse strand, counting down.
TCGTGACTGCCTCAGAACTATTCATTGTCCTGCTATATATAGAAATCAAATTGCCTTCCTTCAGCCCTAGTAGTGTTCAGCAAGTGGTGGTCTCAAGAGAGAGCTTCCAGCATAGATGACATCCCTGAACATTACTGTGCTGCTCTGCACTTGGAAAGGAGAGGCAAAATAAGCTGTAAAGAGTAGCACTGGTACCCTCAAATCAGGGTTGAAATTAATTCTGTCAAAAAACCTCCGTTTTCTTCTGAGCTTAAGGACGAATTCAGGTTTCCTGCAGTTCATCTGACATATTTCACCTTTCAGGTCAGGAACTTCTTTTTACACAAAATTTATTACTGCTAAAGCAGATGGTGATAATGCAGTTGGTAATACATAATGGATTTATCATTGTCTATTTGGAGAACAAAATAGTAATTTCATTTAGTAGCAACAAAATTCTGAGTTATAAATAATTTTCCCTCCATGTGTACAGATATTGTTTATATGTCTTTGGAACTGATGCAAGAGGTACTTAATAATTAAGCATTAACCAAAAAAAGATGGAGATATTAATCACTTTTGAATCAGAAGTTCTATGATAGAAAATCCTGTTTGTGTTATTTCTGTTTTCTGTGCCTGTGGTCTCACGAATAATTTAGTGTTTTATTTTAAATAAACATTCAAATGTTTAAATGAGTGCTCAAATGTTTTTGGAAAACATGTCAGCACTGTATTCCCAGAAGAGTGTCCATGGTGAAACTGAGCATTCTGTTCTTAAGAAAGGAGTAGGTTAATTGTCCACGCATTTAAATGACCTGCAGATTGCATGGGTTGCAAGAGAAGGGTGGGCTCCTCAGATGTGTTTGTGCTGCTCAGCTGAGTCCGAGCTCTGTTTGTGGTGCAGGTATTTTTGGGCAGAAGCTGGAAGACACGGTGCGGTACGAGAAGCGCTATGGGAACCGCCTGGCTCCCATGCTGGTGGAGCAGTGCGTGGACTTCATCCGCCTGCGGGGGCTGAAGGAGGAGGGCCTCTTCCGACTGCCTGGGCAGGCCAATCTCGTCAAGGAGCTACAGGATGCCTTTGACTGTGGAGAAAAGCCTTCTTTTGACAGGTAAAACCCTACAGCGCTTCCCCACACCCTGCAGCCCAGGCAGGGCACGGTGTGCTGGGCTGGCTGACCCACAGTGCTGTGAAACACATGGCAGCAGCAACAGAATGACATGGTTTTGTAGGTTTCCCTGTGTGTTTCCCATTACTGCTCTGAAATGTCTTCTTTTTTGTTCTGACTTTGATGTCTGATTTCAAAGCGTTTCTGGAGAATTTCCTTTTGTGAAAAGTTGGTTAGGAGAAGTATTGCTAATGTTTTGGCTTAATCAAAAATATCTGGATTGCCTTGATCTTAATATCATTTGAAATGCAGTGGTGATGCTGGCATTTAGTCAGTTCCACAAAGGAAGAATTTCTCTTATCACCAGTCTCAGTGTGTTCTGTAAAACTGACTGGAAGGGAAGATACTTTCATGCATTTCTTTATAATTTTGGGCCTTTGGTCTTACAATGAAAGTCACTCTGACCATAAAAACAAACCTATGTGGTCTTGAGGGTCCAGGTCTGATTTGTGTTCCAGTATTTATGCAGTTTTACAGAGTTAATGAGCGTTTCTGGGCCAAGGAAAACCTGGTCCTGTTCATACAGCTGGGTATGACTTTACTCTCCTGTAAGTAATTGTAGTCCCCTGTGATTTTTGTACTGTCTTCCTGTATGTAAGCACTGGCAGCAGTGATCACATATCCAGAGTGTGCAATCAGAGAAACAGCACCAGTGCATTATCAGTGCCACATGGACTTTTTAACTCTGACCAGAATTAGTATGATGGTCATGAAATTCCAATTGAAGAGACTATTAAACAGTGGTTGTCCTCAGCATGTGCCCTAAGTGACATCCATACATGACATCACACCCCCACATTGGCATTGGCAGCTTTGCTGCAGGTGTGGGCCCAATGGGAATTAGGAGGAAGAGGCAGATTGCATTTATTATGTGAGACCTTTGTCTGATAGCAATCCAAGTAACAGGAAGGAAACTGTAGCTCGATCTTTTAGTGCAAAAACATGCCATAATTCAAACCTGATTGCTGGAAATCATTTAGGTGCCTCCATTCCCTGTTCCTGTGAAGTGAGCAGATTCATTAAGCTTGAAGGTTTGTGCATCAGATGCACAGAAGGGAGACACCTGTAATGTTCTTTCATCTCCAACAGTTTCCTCAGTCCTGACCCTCAGTTTAAAAGGAAAGTTAACAATTTATAATGCTCTGGAAAAGTGACTTGTCTTCCTATGAGGTTTATTCATTTCTCATTTGAAGGTGAGTCAGGATAATTGATGAGTAAATGGCTTTATGGAGCCAGAGCACTATGGGAAGTGACTGTCTTAGCTGATGAATGTTTATGGCATGCTCATACACTGTTCAAATACCATGAAGCTAATTTAAAAATGGTGAAGAAGCATCTACTGGGTACATTTCCTTACTTGGGCATTATGATAAATATTACGGATGATGTCTGTCTCTCTACCAAAGGGTAGGCAAGTGGCAGAAACAAAAGGTTATTTTTTCTGTGCCTGTAAACCAAATAATTGTAGAGGAAATGCTTAAGAAAACAAGCCACCCTGAACTGTGGGAAGATGATGTACTGAACACCCCACTGAGAGGTACAGCTTGAAGGAAGTGCACAAATTCTAACTAGTCCAAACAAATGAGACCAGGGCTCAGCCGCACTAATTCTTTTTCAAGGTTATCTAGCAACATCTGTAGCACAAACTAATGAGCCCCATGAACAGGTATGCTGGCTGAGCTTTAGCAGATGAAAAGGAGAAGAGATTTTACATGCTACTGCTGTGAAGGATGCACGTAATTTCTACTCTAGCAATTAGAAACAGCAGCAGGAGCTGCCTATAAAACGCTGGTCCTGCAGTTCTGCTTCTGAAACTCAGAATTTATAGAACACTGACCTTGTATGTCCCCATGCCTTGCACAGGGTGCTTTTCCTGTTTACTTTTTCACAGTTGAGTTTGGAGAGGTGTGATTCAGGTGTAGCAGTGGTTCAGAAGTCAGGCATAAACTCTGCTCTGATATCTGCATCATTTCCTTTGGGTATCTGCTTTTTTCCCCCAGCCTTTTGTTCCATTTGTAAACTCTTTGAGGTGAATTTCATTTCACAGTAGTACCTGTGAGTAGAGTACCTGTGTGATGACCTTGGTTTGGGGTAACTTTTCATTGTGCTGAACAGCAGCATGAGCTCTGGGTTTGATGCAGCCTGTTTGCTAAGCTGAGCTCTTGGAAGGTGGCCACAGTATCAAGAGTGCTGCAGAGAAAGAAAAAAACCACATACATTAGGCATCCATGCTCACTTTTTCTTGTGAACCTCTAGATCCACTGTTTTTAATCTGTAGTTAATTACTTGTTATTAGTAGCCAAAAGTCCCATCATGCAAAATCCACCCAGGTTCCCTCTATTAATTTACATCAATAGTAATAGAGATTTTTGCAGTTGGAGCAGAGCTGACATTTCTGTTCCTGGGGCATGGAACACAATGGAATACAGGTCACACTTCTGTAGTGGTGCTAGGTCACTGGCTCTGACAGGGAGAAAGACTGGCTGCTATCATCAGAGTTGGAACTAACACAAAGAGCTGGTGTTTGAGGAGTTTGCCACTTTCCATACTCACATTTTTTTCCCTGTGCAAGTGCATATTAGTCAGGCAAACACTTCAGACCATGTGAGGCACATTGAAATATATGTGTAGGCTTTATTGTTGTGTGATAAATTGCTATTAAATAATTCTTCTTCTCTTTATGCCTTCATAGCTGATTCAGTAAAATATATACCATAGAATTAAAGACAAAACCAAAAGTAAGATCATATGCCATGGTTAGTACTCCTTTAAAATGTCATCTGTATTTTAAGATGGTTGCACACCTCACCATGCTGGTGTTGGGAGATGGAGTTCAGAGGCACAGATCTGCTCTTTGCCCAGAGTTCAGCTGCCATTCATGGTTCTGTGGAGCCACTGGCCTTCTTTGTCCCCTCTTGCCTTCCTCTCTGCACCCCCCTGGCAGAGATGACCACAGAGCAAGCACAACCAGAGCAATTAAATCAAATTAGAAACAAGTAGGGGAACAGCTTCACTCAAAAGAAAATGCAGCCCTGTTTTGAAACATAAAAACATATCTGAGAAATGGTTGCTGTCCATGTGAGTTAGGAGCTGGGTGTTCCAATACTGAAGCCAGTTATAAAAAACATAGTGGAAAGAACCTCCACTTATTAATTTTGATCTTGATCTTATGATTGGAATAAGATGGTGCTGAAGAATTGTGTATGAGAATGGAACAAGCATTTAAAAATTTTCCATCTCACCGACTGAGAAAATCCTGTGTCTGATTTGAAACATCCAACACCTCAGGCCCCCTCTGACAAAAACTGGAACACCACATTTCTTGATCATCAGTATTGGAAAGGTGAGGTGCAGCTGCTGCAGCTGAAAACTGCTGAGGCCTTTCGTGTGAAGAAAAACACAACGCCTCAAAATTGTGTGTCAGTTTAGAAACAAAAATCAATAAATACCTCATTCCCTCTGAATGTATCTGTACATATTGTGACATTTGCTCTAAGGAACTAGCTGTGCAATTAGGCAATCACTCATGCTTGCTACTATTTGAAATATCCTTGGTATTTCCAGTACAGCTCCACCTCTGTGTAAAATTGTCCCCTCCAGGGAATCCATTTTCTTCCTCCTTGGGCTATTTGCTTCTCTCTTCTTGTGTGTGTGGCTTATGTTTTACTTATAAAGTCCCTCATCTCCTTTACAAATCATACATTTGTAGTGACACAAACTGAATTATGACCATTTGTTCTGTGAAATTAGCACAGAGAATATGGCACTGCATAAGGAAAATTGCATAAGGATTTGTTCTCCAGTTTTTACCTCAGAGGGGTAAAAATTGGATTTCTTTTTCCATATTATCTCTTTTCATCTGCTGTTCATCACAATTACTACCAGATGACATGTGAGATAAGATTGCTCAGGGAGAAAAAATATTTGAAATGTCACTGAAACAGATATTAATAAAAAAATAATATGATTGATGTGTGTGGCTTGGATTTTCATAACTATTACTGATGAACATAGTTCAGTGGTTCAGAGAGTTTAAAAGTTACATAGCTCACCCGCCAGCATTTGTGTGCATGCACAAGAGAGAAGAGCACATAAATGCATATCAAGCAAATCAAAATCCCTAATACATTCTCTTATGAGTGTGAATTGCTCTCAAGAAGGAACAAAATGTTACTGCTCTGGTCACCATTGCAGTCAGCTGAAAAAAAGGTACCTAAGTTGGTAGTATGTGATAGCTGGCAAGTGCTTATTCACTGGAGCCAAATAATCCAAAATATAAAACTGTGATGTTCCTAGGCATTTAATTACTGAGATTGTTGAAGCAAAATAAAACAGTGACAAGGATGAGGTGAGAAGAAGCACATGCACAATTCTTTTTCTTCTCCAGAGGAGGAGAAAAATTTTAAAAGAATGTTTTAAAATTTTGGTGAATGCTGGAAATGGGATGTGTCTCATTTGGGCTGCAGTCTGCACTGGCACTGTGCAGATGGCAAGCAGAAAACACTGGTTGTAAAAATTGTTCTTTGTTTTTCAGATCCAAGCCTGTACATAAGAATTTGTTTAGAAGCAGATAGTTTCCCACAAAGAAGGGGCTTCATATGCCTTCCTACTGGCAAAGTGCAGTAATCCCTTAAACTCCACATTTTTATGTGAAATGAATCTTAACTCAAAAGCTTGTTACTGCCAAACACAAATGGCCTTAGGCCTGTGAAAAACTGTTTGTTTCTACTGGTTCCAGCCTTTCTTCCTGATCCTCTCAATCTGCTCATCAGCTATGCCTCTGGACCCACTTCATGTCCTTTCCAGTTCCAGCCCTTATTCTAACCAGCTAACAGAAATAATCACTGCATATGGCACAACTTAAAGACCTAGTCTAGCAATTAAATACTCATTAGGAGATATATCTAGTGNCCCCTCCAGGGAATCCATTTTCTTCCTCCTTGGGCTATTTGCTTCTCTCTTCTTGTGTGTGTGGCTTATGTTTTACTTATAAAGTCCCTCATCTCCTTTACAAATCATACATTTGTAGTGACACAAACTGAATTATGACCATTTGTTCTGTGAAATTAGCACAGAGAATATGGCACTGCATAAGGAAAATTGCATAAGGATTTGTTCTCCAGTTTTTACCTCAGAGGGGTAAAAATTGGATTTCTTTTTCCATATTATCTCTTTTCATCTGCTGTTCATCACAATTACTACCAGATGACATGTGAGATAAGATTGCTCAGGGAGAAAAAATATTTGAAATGTCACTGAAACAGATATTAATAAAAAAATAATATGATTGATGTGTGTGGCTTGGATTTTCATAACTATTACTGATGAACATAGTTCAGTGGTTCAGAGAGTTTAAAAGTTACATAGCTCACCCGCCAGCATTTGTGTGCATGCACAAGAGAGAAGAGCACATAAATGCATATCAAGCAAATCAAAATCCCTAATACATTCTCTTATGAGTGTGAATTGCTCTCAAGAAGGAACAAAATGTTACTGCTCTGGTCACCATTGCAGTCAGCTGAAAAAAAGGTACCTAAGTTGGTAGTATGTGATAGCTGGCAAGTGCTTATTCACTGGAGCCAAATAATCCAAAATATAAAACTGTGATGTTCCTAGGCATTTAATTACTGAGATTGTTGAAGCAAAATAAAACAGTGACAAGGATGAGGTGAGAAGAAGCACATGCACAATTCTTTTTCTTCTCCAGAGGAGGAGAAAAATTTTAAAAGAATGTTTTAAAATTTTGGTGAATGCTGGAAATGGGATGTGTCTCATTTGGGCTGCAGTCTGCACTGGCACTGTGCAGATGGCAAGCAGAAAACACTGGTTGTAAAAATTGTTCTTTGTTTTTCAGATCCAAGCCTGTACATAAGAATTTGTTTAGAAGCAGATAGTTTCCCACAAAGAAGGGGCTTCATATGCCTTCCTACTGGCAAAGTGCAGTAATCCCTTAAACTCCACATTTTTATGTGAAATGAATCTTAACTCAAAAGCTTGTTACTGCCAAACACAAATGGCCTTAGGCCTGTGAAAAACTGTTTGTTTCTACTGGTTCCAGCCTTTCTTCCTGATCCTCTCAATCTGCTCATCAGCTATGCCTCTGGACCCACTTCATGTCCTTTCCAGTTCCAGCCCTTATTCTAACCAGCTAACAGAAATAATCACTGCATATGGCACAACTTAAAGACCTAGTCTAGCAATTAAATACTCATTAGGAGATATATCTAGTGTGTTGCAAGGGTCATTAAATTAGCTTAATTGGTGTCCTGTTGTGTTTTTAGTTGGGTTTGGTGTCCTCAGAGTGTTTTTAGTTACTGCCAGTGAGTGAACATTTGTGGTTACTTTGCATAAATTTCAGTTTCAGAAATGGTTGGTTTATCAGCTCTGATTAAAAAAAAAAAAAAAAAGAAAAGCCAGCTATGTATTTTATTTGCCAGTGACCAATGATTTCTTAGAAGACCATGGTCACCTTTAAGAAAGGATGACATTTTGTTACCATGTGCAATGTCTGAGACAGTGGTTTTTTTTTAATCATTCTTGAAAAAAACAGGTTGCAAAACTGGTGGCTTTCTTTTTCAGTAAACAAGAACAGGTAGGTTATTTGTTGTGGGTTTCCATGTTTTTACATATGCTTGCAATCCCTGAAAAATATTGGAGAAACTTAACAGTTTTTCTGAACAATCTATCAAGAGAAAGTAATTACCAGTATATTCAGTGGAGCTGGTAGATGTTTTTCCTAGAGGAAACCCAGCTGTTTCTTAGACCTCTGCCCACCTTACCTGAAAGCACTTGTGTCTCTTTAAGGCTCTGTATTTTTTGAAGTAATTTTAACATCCTTCCCCAAGGAGTTTGTCTTTGTCCTAAATTGCTGTCTTCATTGCTGTTTTTAAAGCCTTTATAAACCTGCATAAATTGGCTGCTGTTACAATTACTGCAGTTGGTACCTGACTTGGAAATAGAGTGTGCCAGTCTTCATTATTCCTTGTGGACTGTGGAAGGTAGCATGCTTTGTAAAAATGGTGAGCACCAGGACAAAGGAGCAGAATAGGTTTATTTCTCTGTCTAAACCAAAAACAAGAATAGAAATCAGTTGTTAGCTTATACTAGAACCTGACTGGTAAATGCTTTCATATATGCTTCACAAGGTGTGGGCAAAATTTAATGAAGCACAGGACTGCTTGTACTAGATCTCTGCATTATGTAGGAAAATTATATAGAGTAATGCTTTGAAAATACCCACATAGAGGAAGAAAAATCACATAGCACATTAAGTTAACCTGACCTTTGAATTTCTGGACCAAAGCCTGTCTTCCAAAATCAGTCAAACTGGTACACAAAATGTAATGTTCTCCTTTGTTTTATTACCAGGACTCCTAAATTGAATTATAGCCTTGCAGCTTATTGTTCCCTACTGTTTGTTCTTCATGCAAACTGTTTATGTGCCATCATGATCTAGAGCTATTTTTGGCAGGGCATTAATCTTCTTGTAATGTGACCTTGCCTTGTTAATACTTCCTCTCGGGGAGTTTACGAGGGGCTTGTTGGCTTTGTGCGTGGAGCGCTGACTGCAGCTCTCTGAGCACACTGTCTGCTGCTCGGAGTGTGAGGGCTCTGCCTGGATTGCTGGTGACCTGCTGGGCTCCAGGGATATTGTTTATGGTAGAGGGAGTGAAAAGCTGCAGGGAGTGTAATCGGTCTGACAGGCACTTCCACGGTGTCTGTGGTATCACAAAGGAAAGTGCTGCCAAAACAGCAACGCCATGAGAGATATTACTGACAAAGTTCAGATGAATGGGCCTTTGAATATGATGACTAAGGAGAGGCTGGGACACGTTTGCATTTGTCATGCCTGTGCATGAACAGTGCTGGAGTGGGGGCATGCTCCTTTGGAAATGCCACATGAATGCAGGATTAATATTTCGGTGAGATAAGTCATCTTTCTCAGACCTCCCACCACAACATGCCAAAATAGCAGTTCCTCAGCTTGCTGCTGCTTTTTATGTTACATTAAATGCCCCACTTTGTGCTTCGTCATTCCCATTTCAAGCTTGTAATTGTGCACTTGGAGAAAGTCTGCCTCAGTTAATGAGAGTTGTTCCAATTTAGATAACAGAGGATTTTCTGCCAGAATTGACATCCTGTGTTTTAATAAAAATTAATGAATGCTTCTAATCATGTTAATTATGAATGTGTAATCATAAAACACTTTGATATTACACAGTCAGATAGCAAAAGAAATATGATGATAGGTGTAATCATTAAATTTCTGTAGCTGTAATGATTCTGGAATGTAGGCAAGGACAGTGCTCAAGGGGGAAATTCTGCCCTGTCTTAAGCTGATCAGTTGTAACAGAAAAAAGTCCATGAGGAAAAGGTCTTCCATAGGCCTGCAAAGATCCATGTTTTAAAAACTACACCAGTTATCCTCAAGGCAGAGACCCAAGTGCTCTTGTTTGACTTAGACTGTCGATGGAACAGTGTGGATTAAAAAGGGAAATAAATGCTCCCAGCCCCACACTTCAGCACTTGTTTGAAACCTACAGCTGTCCTCTGTGGCTGAAAAGTGTTTAGTGGTATTTGTGGACTAAAACACCCAAAATAGAGATGCATTAGGACTGGAGCCTGCCATTTTAAAATTTTCCCCTGTAATTTAAAACAAAAGGTGAAAAAAATAATACTACATTGCAAGGTCTAAAAAAGTCGCAGATGCTGAGCGACAGTCTTTTAGTTACATTATTTATAAAAATAATGACCTTTTTCTACCCACAATTGCACTCCAAGAAAGTTACTAGCTTTTGTCTAAATGTTGATAAAGCAGAATTTAAAAATCCAGTTCCTAAAGAGCTTGGCAAGCAGTATGTCTGTGTATGCAGGCTGTGTTTATTTTGTTTGTGCTGCCCAAATCTGTATGGTAATCTCTGTACAGATAGATTAAGTCTTAAGAAGTGGTCCAGTACCGTTAAGGGAAAAAAACCCCAAATGTTCCAAAATCTTATTTTGTGACCCCACCATCTTGTGGCAGTCTGTGGTATTGCTGTAGGAAAAAAGAATTTAAAATTAGTTTAAAATATTGTATATATGTCTCTGTCTGCTGATTGTGACCTGGGTTTCTAATCCCATTTTATAAAAGACCTTTCTACATACTTGTAAATACAGCTTGTGCTTCAGGAAGTTAATTTGAGAACAACACTTCCCAGTTTCCTTCCTCCTCAGCATCCTGCCTCCCTGTTTCTCTCTCAGTTCTTCCATGGCAGACCCACAATTTTTGGCACTCAGCTTACCTCTCACAGTGATAACCTAACAGTACTTCACACCAAAATAAGAAAGTTTAAAATTGCATTAATTTTCAAGGCTTCTGTCTCCTTCTTCAACCTTTTTTGTCCTTCAGCTGCTGTGCCCTCTAGGAACAAGTATTCCACAGCAAGAACTGGTGTGAAATCATTCTTACATACTACATGAAGCATGATCCTGGCAGTACAAAGAAGGGAGGATGTTACCGTGTAATCCCCTTACTGAGAGACCTGTGTGCCACCTTCTAATTAATTGTTCTTCAGTAATTTCCCTCACTTACCCTGTTTGATTGTTGTATTTTGGAAAGACCTCTCCAGTTTTATACAAATAGACTCTGTAAAAAGGGGGTAAAGTCCTTCAGCAAGGTGTGAGGAATTTCCTTATTTAAATAAAAAAAGCAGTAATAATAAAATATTCAGAAAGATGATCAGTGCTGAGTTGAGATTAGGTAGAGCAGAAAGGGTAGAGGCCAAATCTGAGCTAGCATTTGAAATCTCATTAAAAAGTACAGTCAGACCTAGTTTCATGCTAGTAGTTCCCCACATCTGTTATATATGTATACAAAAATTTTTGGGGGTAGGCAAACACTGTTTTGAATTCCAGCCACTCTACAAGAGAGGGTTGCAATCAAGAGATTAGAATTTGAACTTTCTTTAAAAATGTGGGTTTGTATTAGTATTTTATACAGTTTCTCCAGAAAACTCTTTTTGGAATTTGAGCTGGGAATTATTCATTTTGGAATTAGAAATGTTTTCTGCACATTCATTTTGAGGAGTTTGGTGGTGGTGAACATAAAAACATATACAGTGCTTTATCATCTCTCTTCTTCTGACATACCATACCACATTACTCTGAGGCTGTTCCCACCATTCCTGTTAAGATTTAACTTAGTAAAAGCCATTACTGTTTTAACAGATTATTCCAAAATAATGATTAACATACCTCTAGCAAAGCTTAAATGTGTCAAATACCAATGGCTGCCTTTGAGATACTGCGAGTTAAAAAGAAATACTCCATGTGTGAAGTCTTCAAAGAAAAAAGAAAATACATAATAATGCACCTTGTAGGCGTGTGTGCCTTTCCTGTTTCTTATTAATGAAATGAGCAAAATTTAGTGCCCCCTTCTGTGATTTTTCAGAAATCAGAGGGAAAGATAACAGCTTGCAGTACAATTCTTTATCTGAGCCAGGGTAAGCATGTAGAACATTCCAGTAAGGATTTGAATAAATGCCTGAGTAGCTAAACCCAGGGATGGAGCCAGACATAGTGCAAGAGAGATTTCTTCATGCTAACTTGTGCCTTATGTCTAATTTCTACTTACTTATTTTTAGATAATACTGCTAAGTTAACAGGAGTGTAATTTACACACCACAGAAGCATTGAAGCAAGTGTCATTGCATTGTCTGAACTTGTGGTTGTGATCCCTCTCTCTGTGTTACTTCTGGTGTGCCTGATAAACAGCTGAGGCTCCTACTAGCTGTATCCAAAAACTCCTTAAATTTCTGCAAATGCAGTCATGGGAGGCACATGTTGTATCAGGCCTTTGACTGCTGGCCCTGTGATATTACCTGTGCTACAAGCATTCAGATATTTTGTGTTTGGTGCATCAGCTTATTTGGTAGAGGACAGAGCTAAAACTCATTTCCCAGGAATTTGTGTTTCTGAGTGTAGTTTATCAAGGTTTTCAGTGTAAGAGTACAGCTATAAGGCACAGCAGTCATTTAGTGGGATCCCATAGGAAAAAGACATATATCAGGGAAAAAGCTGTAATTCCAGTAGGTAGATTTCAGCTAAATGCCTGTGGTAGATATGTTTCCTTTAAAACCTGCTTCTTGAATAGTGGTAACAGAGGATGTGGTGATAAAATGGAATTGAGACACACTGGGCATGTTTTGGGAGCTGGGGCCATCTCTAGTAGGAGAAAAATTCCCAGTGTGTAAATGCCTTGTTTCTAGCTCAGGTGAAAATGAAAAGTGTCATTTAGGATGAATTTTGCATGTCTGAAGGGAGATGCTTGTCAACAAGAGGCAGGATCTATCTCCTCCATACCTGTCTCTGCAAACAGGGCCTTATGTGTAATTATTTATGGTAATAAATCACTAGAGCTGATGGACATTTGCCTGTGGGTGTCCTGAGTTCTTTATAGGACAAAAAAAAATCCAACGAAAACCAGATTACAGGTAGGGTTTGTAGATGTATACATTGGTGATGAGTAAAGTGTGGGGTGGCAGTGGAAAAGTGGCAGGTTTTAACTTGTCAGTCTCACAGCATCATCCTGATTCACGTTAATGACTTCTTGTATTCCACCCCAACAGCAACACAGATGTGCACACCGTGGCTTCACTGCTCAAGCTGTACCTAAGGGAGCTCCCAGAACCAGTTGTACCATATGCAAAGTATGAAGATTTTCTTTCCTGTGCCAAAATGCTCAGCAAGGAGGAAGAAACGGTGAGTTGGTAACTCAAGTAAGGTGAAATAAAAAACTGTTCCAGTTTTCAGGAGAGAGAAGCTGGCAGTTGTCCTAATTTAAATGAGCATCTGTTAATTGAAGCAGGTTTTGTATGAAAATTCTTGCCACCTGGGTCCTTGAGAATTCGAAATAAAAGTGTGTAGCATAACCTTAGCTGTATTTATTGCATGTCTCTGAATCCAGTTCAAGTAAACATCACTGTAGTCAATAGCTTCGATTTTGCATGGAAGAGATGTATATTTTCATGGATTAGACTCTGAACTGTAAGAGGAAGGGTCTTGATGGTTGCTGTTCAACTCTTGCTGTTAAATCAGGAGTCATTTATTAGTCAGAATCTACTGTGGACCAGAAATGGGTAAAATAGCCAAGTAGTTTCTTGTAGGAAATGCCAGCTAGTTCAAACCAGAAATGTTCCTGGGAGGCTTAGCCTTATTATCAGCAGGAGGAATGGAGCTGTTGGTCAGAAAAAGGAAAAATGAAAGAAAAAGAAAAGACACGATGAAACCAAGATATTTATTTTCTTGTTTCTTTTTTTCCAGAGTTAATCCATGTTAGCCGAATCCAAAATGGGTTCTACAAGCTGTTTATTCTTTATCATAACCTGTATTTAATGCTGCACTTCGAGTGGTGTGTCTGTTGTCTTGTAATTGGAATTGCTGACTTTTTTTTTATTTAATCTCTGATAAAATATTAAAAAACTGTGCCTATTCACTCTTTATTTTTCCTTAAACCTCTTAAAGGGCCTGAAGGAACTGGTGAAGCAAGTGAAGAGCCTGCCAGCTGTCAATTACAATCTGTTGAAATACATCTGTAGGTAAGTGTTCTTGCAAGACTATCACAATGGTATTTATAAGTGTGAGCTGACAGACCTGTCTGTCTGTGTGCCCTGAAGGAAAAACATTACTCACACTTGGAGGGCTGGAGAACTCAAGTGAAGGTACCAAAATGGTAGGTTTACTGCATGACTAATTAGTAATTTGCTCCATCAAGATTGTGACTTTTCTTTCATAAGCAGGCAAGGAGTGCAAGAAAGTAGAAGTGAACATATTCTATCCTCTTGACAGGACCTTGTTTTTCCCATTTCTAACTGCAGTTATTGGCTTTGTTTGCATTTAGAATGCAATACTTAAACTGTGTTAGGAAACAATCATATGATTTGACTTTTTCCTAATTTTTTTCCTTATATGTTCCTTAAGGACCTTTTTCTTCCCCACAGATTCCTTGATGAAGTGCAGTCATATTCAGGTATAAACAAAATGAGTGTGCAAAACCTGGCTACGGTTTTTGGCCCCAACATCCTGCGCCCCAAAGTGGAAGATCCTCTGACAATCATGGAGGGTGAGCTTACTGTACATAACTTGTAAGAGAAAAGAAGAAATGTCTTTAGGTTTATTGCCAGCACATGCCAGTCTGTGCAAAAAGTTCCATATATCTGTTATACAGAGACAGAAATTTTCAACCTGAATGAACTTTTGGGTTAAGTCTTGCAGGCTAGTGTGAAAGGTACTGAAACATGCAGCATTGCAAAGAGACTTTGCATGAGATTGTTCTGCCTTGGCAGCTTCACTAAACATGGACCTTCTCTCTCAAAAATTTCTGCAAGCCCGGCATGTTCTTACTCAGCACATGGAGTTGGAGTGCAGTTAATATTTCACCTGTGCTTCTTGAGGACAAGGAAGAGCTTAGGTTCACACTGCAGTGACCCGTATAGAACCCCCACGAGGCAGTTGTGTATTGCATGCCTTGCTGAACAGCAGGAATCAATTTACCAGATTGATTGCATGCTCTCATTTACAGCCATGGTCAGCTGTAGCATTTTGCTGTGATTAAGACAAAAATATGGACATGACAATGTCCTCCTGTGACTTTCTTTTAGTCTTAATCTGTGTAACTTTAACTCTGTATGAAGTACACAACGCCTTTTCTGCCATCAAACGTGTTTGTTTAATGTGTAGGATTTACTCAGCTTTCTCAAAAATGAAGGCTGTCCATAGACTGTGCACTGAAAATTAAAAAAATGCAGTTTGCATAGTTTATTTCATAGTGTATGGAATTAGTCTTTTCCTGTGAATATGATGCTTTTTCTCTTCCCGGATAGAATTCCCTCTATACTTTGTTCATTTACTTGTTTATCTGAAACCTTACTTTTTCTCCTCCTTCTTTTTAATTCTTATGACAATGACCATGTTGATGTGAACAGAAACATGGCATTTCCAAATCATGTATGAATTCTGTGAATACTGTCTGTAGCAGCTCTCCAGCCTGCTTATCAGCAGCCCTAGAATTAAAATGATGGTGCCTGTTGCAGGAAACGGGATGGATACTACATTCTCTGTAGGAAAACACATAACACATAATAGTTAAAGACATAATAGTCTTTAACTATTGAGAAACAGGTTTGATTAAACAGATTCATGACCTCTTCTAAGCATTACTGTAAGATTTGACATAAGACAGTGCTGATTTGTAATTGAGCTACACATATTTAAATGTATAGGGACTTTGAACAAAGACTACACATTGATTGGTGCTCATGGCCACCCTTTGTCATATCTCTTTGCCTTTTGGAAGATACAGAGTGCTTTTCTTGCACAATTATTCAAAATAAAACATGCAGCTCTGGGGAATCATATCTTTATGATGGGGATCAGGCGTTGGTTTTGTTTGATTCAGCAGAGATTTCTTTCAGAATTCCAGCCACAGGTAAATTTTTTTCCCTGTCAAATGCAGTCATAAAAGTTGCCTGAGGACAAAGCAATGTTTGTAGTAAAGCTCTGCACACAACAGGTAATGTTCTAAGAAGGAATGCAGCTAAGTGTGCCAGGGGATTAGCTAAGTGAATTTTCCTGCTGCCTAGTTCTAAAGTATCATTTTGCCTCAGCAAACAAACAAGTGAGAACAGCTAAAAAAGATACTGAGTACCCTCATTGAATTGACTCTTGGTGTACGTGTATTTTAAAAGGATGGGAAATGAAATCCAGAGTATTATAGAGAAGTTGATGTGAAATGACTTTTGCACAGTGGGAATTTATTGATCAGAAAAGCACAGCATGCCGCTCAAACCTTTTTAGCAGTTTAAAAATGAGGTGATTATTATAACTACCTTGACCTTGCTCCTGAAATATTCTTAATAAACCATAATGAGGGTCTGCTTAGCAAAATAGAGTTGCACATCTTTATCATGCCAAGTCCAGTTCTAAATGCTAGTGTGTAAATTACAGTGCAGTCAAGTGGTGTGCACACCAAGGGGCTGTTCTTTTAGAGGAGAGGTGGCCATCTGTTACAGGAAGCAGCAAGCTGTGGTCCTGCATTACTTCCATAGTGTGCTATAATGTGGCATAGTTCTCTGGCTGTGTTTAACCACCATGGAGTGGTTAAACGCATTCACATTAAATTAATTCTGTCTCATTACTGCACTGTTTTGCTTCAGAAGACTAAAACGTCTGTTCCAGCAGTGCAAATCCCTTGCATGCCCATTTGCTGTTAAACTATCAGACATAAGTGCTGTGCCAGAATGAGACTTTGGTTTTAAAACGTTCCCCACATTGAGTGGAAAGCCATCACTTAGAATGATGTTACCATGTTCTGCTCATTATCTCCTCCTGTGGTCTTCATAGGATGCCGTTACTGTCACGGTAACAGCCTCTTTGCAGATGTTCCCCTTGTTTTTAGGGGATCTGTGAGGCCTTGCTGGCTTGGTGTGATGGAAGGAAGAGACCATGCTGATGTGGCCCTGTAGCCAAGAGGCACTTCAGCCTTGTTAAACATTCAGGGTGTTACACAGATGGCTGCATTGTGTCAATGTTTGTATAAGCTCAGTGTTTGCTAGGTATTTGTGGAATCTGGGAGATAAAATGTATTTATGCCTTAAATAAAACAGGCCATTCACAACCACGTGCTTGGTGTCCCCTTTCAGGTACAGTAGTAGTCCAGCAGCTCATGTCAGTGATGATTAGCAAACATGAAGAGCTCTTTCCCAAGGATGTAGACTCTCAGATGGGACCTGAGGTGTGCAACAACAACAACGAAATCCCCAAGAAAACCACTGCAGGGCAGCTACAGAACAAAGAGAACAACAATACCAAGGAGACGGCAGTGAGGCGCTGCTCGTGGGACACACCCGAGTCTCCCCAAAGGGGAAGCATGGACTGTGAGTCTCCGACTGCTCTGCCAGGCAGCAAGACAAACAGCCCCAGGAACAGCATCCAGAAACCAGATGTCACCAGGAGCCCGCCACTCATGGTGAAAAAGAATCCTGCTTTTAATAAAGGTAGCGGCATAGTCACCAACGGGTCCTTCAGCAGCTCCGTGGAGGGCCCGGAGAAGAGCCAGGCCGTGCCAAACTGCTCCCTGCAAGCCAGGAGAACGTCGTCCCTGAAGGGGCCGGTGACCAAGATGGGCACGCACAGCGTGCAGAACGGCGGGGTGCGCATGGGCGTCTCCAGCACGGACGGGCACAGCAACAGCCTGGGCAGCCGGAGCCCGGGCTGGGCGCCCAATGGCTTCGTCACCCTCAGGGACAACAAGCAGAGGGAGCCCTCAGTGGCCGAGTCAGGCCAGCACAACAGGCTCTCCACCTACGACAATGTCCACCAGCAGTTCTCCATGGTGAACTCTGATGACAAACAGAGTGTGGACAGTGCCACCTGGTCCACGTCCTCATGTGAGATATCCCTCCCGGAGCACTCCAATTCCTGTCGCTCATCCACCACCACCTGCCCTGAGCAGGACTTTTACGTGGGTAACTTCGAAGACTCTGTGCTGGATGGGCCACCCCAGGAAGAGCTCTCTAACCCTGGTGACTATGAGAACAAAAGTGACAGGAGGAGTGTGGGGGGCCACAGCAGCCGAGCCACCAGCAGCAGCGATAACAGTGAAACGTTTGTGCCCAACAGTACCAACAACCACAGTGCTTTGCACAGCCTGGTGTCCAGCTTGAAGCAAGAAATGGCCAAGCAAAAACTAGAATATGAGACAAGGATAAAAAGGTAAGATGGTTCAGCACTCTACCATCTGACTGCCTCTTGCAGAGTAAATCCAAGTTTTTCCTCTCGTGAATTGCACTAGCTGCAGTCACTGCTCTGTCACTCACTTGCCAGTGGTTTGTCATCTTTCAGTGTTGACATTGCTTCAGTGATACTGAGATCCAGAGGAGTTTTTTCAGAGCAGTTGATTGCCATGGTTGTGACATGTTATCCTGTTGGTGTCAAAAGCAAAGCCAGAACCTTGTGAGTTTCTGTATAATCTAATTAACAAAATCAGTAGCCTCTCACAGTGTTTCTGTTATGCTTATTATAGAGAGAAAGGCAACTGAGTGTCACCTTTCAGTGAAAGCATTGTTGCGTCATATTCCACTTGTAGGTTTTTTTTTGGGACTGGGGAGACTGCTGGACTCCTTTGCAGTCATTCCTCTTGGGAAAGTGCAGCATATGCTCATCGTCCTGTCTTTGCTCTGCTGCTGAGCCTTTCCTTCAAAGCTCAGACCTGTTAAAAGAGGGCAAGGGAGGGAGGAGGGTGTCTTTATCTACAGACAGAGCAAAGTTGCTGGGATGGGTGGTTGTAGAGATCAGTGAAGAACCTCAAAGTCTGGGCTTAGCATTAATTAATGCACTCAGCAGTGCAGAGCTGAATGTGCTCTCTTTGTTACAAAGGTTCTTCAGTCAAGCTGTTCAGGACTTGCTGTTCTCACCTCTGTTACACAGCAGCTCTCTGCACTGGTACCTCTGGCACTGCAAGTCACAGATCACAGTGTGAGAGCTGCTGGCAGCAGCAGCTGCCAGTCAGAGTGCAGCACGCAGTGTTGCAGTCTTTCACCTGCACCCCTCTTTCCAGCATGGTGTGCAGTGCAGTGGAGCACTTCATGTACAGTTTAATATGTGTGCTGACTGTGTTTAGTGCCACTAACATCATAAGAGGGTTTGGGTTGGAATGGACCTTAAAGATCATCCAGTTCCAACCCCTGCCATGGGCAGGCACACTTCCCACAAGATCAAATTGCTCAGAGCCCCATGCAGCCTGGCTTTGAGCACTGCCAGGGATGGGGCAGCCACAGCTTCTCTGGCCAAGCTGTGCCAGTGCCTCAGCACCATCACAGTAAAGAATTTCTTCCAAACATCTCATCTAAACCTACTCTCTTCCAGGCTGAAGCCATTCCCCGTTGTCCTATCACTACACCTCCTGATGAAGGATCCCTCTGGCTTCCCTGTAGGCCCCCTTCAGATAGAGGAAGGCTGCAATGAGATCTCCATACAACCTTCCCTTCACCAGGCTGAACAGCCCAAACTTTCTCAGCCTGTCATTGTAGGGGAGGTGCTCCAGTCCTCTTATAACTCCATGGTCCTCCTCTGGACCTGCTCCAACAGGTCCATGTCCTCCTTATGCTGGGGGCACCAGAGCTGTGCACAGCACTCCAGGTGGGATCTCACTAGAGCAGAGCAGAGGGGCAGAATCCCCTCCCTCACCCTGCTGCCCACGCTGCTCTGGATGCAGCCAGGATACAACTGGCTTTCTGGGCTGTGGGCACACATGGCCAGCTCACGTTGAGTTTTTCATCAACCACCACTCCCAAGTCCTCCTCAGCAGGGCTGCTCTCAGTCTCTTCTCTGCCCAGCCTGTAGATGTGCCTGCGGTTGCCATGGCACAGGTGTAGGACCTCGCTTTACTGAACTTCATGACAGCCATATTTACACATACATACACATCCATATTGGCAAATAAATGCAGCAGGCAGGTCAGCTGAAGAGAGGAGATTAGCAGTGAAACAAAGGCATTCAGGGCATTATTCTGACCTTGTGGGTAACTACTGCAATTAGCAGCAGCTGGGTGTCAACACTTCAGAAAGTAAAGGAAATAGTTAACCTACTCCTGGAGAATTAGATGGAGCTGTTTGCTTCTGTGCCTTTTGCTGTTCAAAGGCATTTTCTAATTGAGCTACCAAAGAGACAAAGATGTTTTTTAACAAACTGTCAGAGAGCTTGCCCTGTGAGAACAGTTCATGGATGAAGCCATGGTTTGTAGATACACCCATCAGAAATTCTCAGTCTAAGCTTTAGAAATGAAAAGACGTGTAGGAATTTGTTGGTGGTGTGTGTTTCTGCTTGAGTGAGTGAGTGAGGAGTGCTGCTCAGGACCTGTCTGCTTCTATTTCCTTCATGCAGCCTGGAGCAGAGAAATCTCACCCTGGAGACTGAAATGATGGCCCTGCATGAAGAGCTGGATCAAGAGAGGAAGAAGTTCACAATGGTAGAAATCAAAATGCGTAACGCAGAGCGGGCGAAGGAGGATGCAGAGAAGAGGAATGATATGCTGCAGAAGGAAATGGAGCAGTTTTTCTCTACTTTTGGGGAATTGACAGTGGAGTCTCGCAGACCAGAAAGAGGCAACACCATCTGGATCCAGTGAGCTGTGGAAGCATAGGCTGTGGGACTTGAGGAAGGGCTTGGGGGTATTATACTGTATCAGGTGGCTGGTCACCTGTCTGAGGCTAGTACTCAACAAAATGTTACAAACCCTTGAAGGAGGAAATCATACATACATTAAGCAGTCATATCTACAGTGTGTACTTACCAAGTTATACTCTTTGAATGCTTCATGAGACTACTGTCAAGTGTTACAACTGGATATGTGTATATAAATTTAAAAATCACCTTAGAGCAAGAGATGTATCTGAAGAAATATTTTAATGCAAGTCTTGTATTTAAACTGGTAAATTGAGATGTTGTTGCAATCAAGCTTTATATAAAGGCTTTTCTCCCTTGCACTTAACATAATAAGCTATTTTTGGCATTGTGTTACCATCAGCTTATTTTGTATATCAAATGGTTTTTTTTGTTTTTGTTTTGTTACCCCTTTTGCTGGGGAGTGAAGATAAACAGATATGTTAAGGTAAATGTGTGGATGGTTAGCCCTGATTTGCGTCGCTTCCAAACATAGCAGGATTGAGAAACTGAAATATGCCACAGGAAAAATAAAGCAATACTGCTTTCACAGAGTTGATGGCCAGGGGACCAAGTTCCAGGGCACCCCATTGTTAAATAACAAGTGAGGATATGAAATCAGCCTAGACTGGGGAGAGTGACAGAGGGACAAACAGCTGCTTGTTTGGGAGCAAATATGGGTGACCGAGTAAGAAGCTGGGGAGAGGGGAAAGGGGGACTTAAGGAGAAGTTCATCACATGCCCAGAGTTTTTGGTGTACCCTGAAGAAGCCCTGTGCCTGATCACTGCAGTTCAGAGCAGGAATATAAAAACAGTTGTTCAGACCATGTTTGCATCTGACTTACCTCTGCACTCTGAGTGAAAGTAAGTCCTTTTTGTAGTGCTGGTGAAGGGACACACAGGGAAGTTTAACTGGGGATTCTGGTAACCTTATCGGTGTGATGGGTATCAAAAAAATAATAAAAAAATGTCCATGGTAGAAATTACTGGGGCAGCTGGCAACAAACAGTAAATAAGGAAGAAAACACACCAACATATTCACCACTTGTATTTACAGTGTATATTAACAAGTTATCACACTGTCATGAATGCTTCAAGAGATTATTGTCAAGTGTTACAACTGTGAAAGTTCCAGGCTCTCAGCATCACCAAGGGAGCACCTAGAGGGAACAGCCTGGAGCGTCACAGCAGGCAGAGTGCCAATGGAAAGAAACAGCAGAGCCATCCTGTAAATTAATCATTTGTTTGGCATCTTTAAACACAGTAAGTATAACCTGTGTTTTCTCCACTATGTTAAGGATGTTTGGTTTTAACTTAAGGTTTAGGGCTGCAAGCAATATTATTAGGGAGGGTTGTTGAGACATCTTGGCTTCCCTCTAGTGTCTCTTAAATATATTGCAATTAGTTTTTAATTCCAGCTGAAAAAAAATGATGAAGGTGGCTTCAAAGAACTTTCTTGATTATGGTATGGATATTAAACAAGTATTAATTGGATGTGGGAATTAGACTGGGAAGCAAACATGAGATTTTAAGTTTCAGAGAAATACAGAGCATTACATGTGGTGCTTGTGGATGCATTGTTTGTGTGTGGTGAGGTTCAAAGTCCTGTCAGGGCAGCTGTTGTATTGATTGCTGTGAACATGTCCAGTGCACCTCCAATCTGTGTGTAAATCAGAAAAAAGTCAGAAGGGAGAAATCAAGGTATGAGTTGCATGTTTTGCATCAGTTGGCAGCAATCACAACATGTAGCCACAATGGTGAGAGAAGAAAACAGATTACTATGGTAATTCTGGTTTTTGTAAATTGAATGAGAGACCTTGATAACTGATGCAGTAGGCTTCACACTTTTAGCAATATCTGACATCTGTTGACATGACATCAAAGCCTCTCAATATTTTCTTAACTGGAATTTCTTTTTTTACACTAGATGTACTCAGTAGTGAGTGCTTCTGTCAAACCTTGTGTTAGGCAGGATTTGTCTGTTTGTTTGAAGATTGACTTTGCCTGCATTTGGAGCTTACCTTGATGTTTCAAAAGGTATTTTAGTCAGTTCCTCAAAGAATGTTCAAATTCCAGTTACATGGCTAAGCACTGACACCCAAATTTCTAGCTTTGCAGTCCAGAACAAGTCTTCACCTCACTGTCTTGCAGAAATCATCTGAACAGAGGGAGAACTGGAGCAGGCACAGCAAACTTAGAAAATACCACTGACAGCAGATGTTCATTCCCATCGTGATCCATCCAAAGTACCCCACTCCAGCTGTGAGACTACAGCAGCATTTAGGCTGTGGTGATAAAGTTTATTTAGGTCCTTTAAATGGTCATCTTCATGCTCCTGTTTTGTCCAAGTTCTTCAAAAGCACAAAGTCCTTGATGTTTCTTATGTTCAGAATCTAACACTGGTCACTTCTCAGCTGGATGACGCCATTCCCAGGTGGCCCACAACTCATGAGCTGCTCTGTTCCCTTCAGCATGTCCAGCCTGTGTGTGAAGTGACCTGCTGGGGAGGACATGCTGATGGAGCCAAGTGGCCAGAAGATAAAATCACACTCCCTCTCATTCAGTGCAGTGGAAAGGGGCAAGGTTTATTCACAAGATTAGGGTTAATGCAGACTGAGCCTGAAGGCTGTGAAAAAAAAACTGTCAGGATTTTATGCAGTGTATTTCTAGATCAGTGTATCTCATAAAGGCAATTTTTAGTATTCTTAACTGATAAGGTACTGAATATAACTGAGACAACTGGTTTTATCACCAGTTTGGGTATTGGAACAAGTCACTACAGGCCAAGCTAACAGTGTTACCTGCTGCAGGAGAGCTCTAAGTTTCAAGTATCAGTTAAAATAAGGTCAATAAATTTGCTTTCAGCTCTCTCTCACAGGTCTGTGAGCTCCCCAAGTTAATAGTCTGTTGTATGAGTTCACTAGCAGGCCCCAAGCTGAGAATGCCAGTACAGCTCATTCCAGCACATTGTCCCTCTGCCTCATGTACAGCTCACAAGAGGCAAGGCTTTTACAATCAAACAGCGCAGATGGTGGGGAAAAAAAATCTACTGAGCTGATGACCTTCTGGTCCAGTCCCAAGGTTCACATTACATCCAAAAGCATAATTTCAGGACACACAAGCAGGCTAGGGTTGATGCACAGAGAGTAAGAGAGTGATGCACACTTAATCCCACCTCCAGCCACATTGTGGGAGCACTGAAATGCATGCTCATACCCTTATGTGCCTTTGCACAGCAGTCTGGAGAAGTGGCAGACACACCCCATAACTCTTGAGTGTTAGATGCTGGTGTTCTGCTTTGAGAAGCTTTTGTTTCCTCTTCTTGTGAGAGTCCTGCTACACATTTGGAGTATGCTCTGGTGCAGCAGGATAAATAAAGTTACTACACATCTTTGCCACATGTTATTTCAGCAACTCAGCATCAGTTTCCCAAACAAAAAGGTTAATAAATAAAATACCATGTGAAAGGATTTGCAAAACTGCTGTTAGGTTTTCGTGAGAACAAAGAGGAAAGGAGCTTGCTGATATTACTGCTCTTAAGCAGTGCTTGATCTAGTAGTTAAAGAGCTGGTCCAGAAATTTTTGAGAAAGATACGATTTCCTAAAAAAACCTAATATTTAACAAATATTTCTTGTGTAGCATCCCTAGTGGGATGGAACAGAGTCAGGGTAAGGACAGAATGAATGAGCAGGTACAGCGATTTGCACATTTTGACAGCCCAGTCAAAACAGTGAGTTGCCTCCAGCTGCTCTACATTTGAGCACTTCCTGGATGAGTGAAACTCCTAATTAATTTCCTTTCTTACTCTTAAGTCCCTCTGGAGTCTGTCCATTGAAGAGGAGAGTGCAGACTCTGTGCCCCTGGCAAATCTGCAAGGAAGTAGAGGAGATGGAAAGGGGAGACGGGCAAATAGAAATTAACACATACTTATGAAGTGGGCATGCAAAAATAGAGGAAACAGATGGGAGAGATGAGGAAAACAAGGAAGTTAATATACCTGAAATTGCCATGTGTAGGTGGTAGTAATCCGCCCTCAGTTAAGAGCATTCTTTGAGAATGTTGTGTTATTCGTTCAGAGCTTTTTTGGCTCTAAATTGGCTTTGTGGGCTGACACCAGGAGCTGGCTCAGCTGTTCCATGAATACCTGCCTTGCTTTTGTGGGTTCTGTGTGCCAGCAGAGTGAGTTCCTGTGGGGGAAAAACCCAGCAAAGGCATTGTGACAGGAGGGAGGGAGCCCAGAAGGCCGGGCAGTTCCCCTGGGTTGCAGCACTCGCTGTGGAAGCTGCTAATGGCCCTGCCCTGTCATCCAGCATCTCTGGAGCAGCGCTGCTCAGGAAATGAGATTCACACTCATGCAAATTGCCGTGCCTCTGCAGAGCTTCAGGAAGCGGTGGGAGACACTGAGAGCTTTCCCTGCCAGGCTTTTAGAAGCTGTCATAATGTGTGTAATTACAATTAGCATCGGTGATCTAGTTTTATTGGGTAAAGGTTTTATTGGAAAAAGGCTTGTCAGCAATAAAACAGGTTTCTTTAGTATGCTAGTAATAATGGAGAGTGCAAAAAATTTTTTTGAGGCCAGAAACATGATCGTGATGCAAATGTATTCCTTGCTTTTTCCCAGAGGGATCCAGGATAATGAGCTTTATATGCAAGACAATTCCACTTTTGAATCTTATAAATGCAAGAATGGAAAACCCCTTCTACCTCTGTGTATTACTCTCTTCATGAGAAAGAGGTTTAAAGTGATTAATGTTCAGTAGCACTTTGTGTTTAAAATACTATTATGTGCATGGCTGTAATTTTTTTAGTGTGTGGTATTTAGGAGGTGACTTGGCTTGGGACCAGAATAGGGAATTTTGAGCACCAGTATTTTCTCTGTTGTTCATGTGACAAATGTGCAATCTTGATTTTTTTGACCTTAAAAGTTTACATTTAATGAAATTTAGTCTACAGTTCAGTAAAAATAGTGGTGATTGTTGCATGTAGCACTACTTGCAAATCAATTTCCTAAACTGTAACAAAAAATGTTCTCTAAATCTTCAGCATTGCTGAGCTATGCTAGTAACTGGTATTTTTGATTGTGCATTCTGTGTATCAGGATGAATGACAGAATGTGGATTTTGGCAGAGCAGGATGACAAATGTTGTGCTGTTCCCACTTTTAACCTAGACTGAGCACTCTGGTGAGGTTTTGCTTAATTTCCTCTTGCAGATGTGTGCCTTGTGTAACAGTGAGACCTTACTCTGAGGATAAGTTGTGTGTGGAAAAAGTTACAAATTCACACCTCCCTCATTCCATAGGAGTTCCCATGAGTAGACATGCCTTAATACTAACAGTGCATGTGGCTAATGGATATATTTGTATAGTTTAATGGTATTAATAGCGAGTGTATCACAATTGACTTAATTTATATTCTTTGTCTGACTGGAGGGACCTACATCAAAGGAGGCTGAAATGGAAAGTAAGCAGGATATGAACCATGGTAGAAATGGAGCATCTCTGGAGGCCATTCCAAAGGCCATTAAGAGAACAGTTCATGAACTATTAATGTATTTCTGTGCTGCCAGCTAGGCCTGTTTTTCCCAAGGCCCAAAAAGCACACTAAGCTATTAAAAACCTTGTCTAACAAGGGAAGAGGTGGAGACCTGCTAGTATCTACTCAGGAGGATATGCTGGGTAAAGATGGACAGCTTTGGATGCCCTGGAGCCAGCAGGGGCTGGGTACATTTGCAGTAGCTTGCAGGACCAGGCACGTGTCCCAGCTGGGGATCTCAGTCCCCAGTCCAGCCAATGAGCCCAAGTGGCATCCGTTTTAGTAGCAGTTGTTCAGAAGAACTTCTTCTGTGTGGGTTCTGTGTTCTTCTGTATTGATCACACACACTTCAGAGGTGTGTGGTGCTGTGGATTAATGGTGTGACAGGTTTTTGTTCCCTGACAGTTTCTGGGCAATTTTAAAGAAAAGACAAACAAATTACTTGTATTCTACTCCTCTACTATTCAAGTTCTACTGTCAAGGCAAACAGGAAGAAAGAAGGGGGGAAAAAAGAAAACCAGCTCCAGCTGTAGTATGTGTTTCTTTGTTTAAACCTTACCATCTCAGTGGACCTGTATAAACCCTATTCTTTGCAAACCTGTAATTCCAATGCACTGAAGCACACCTCAGGCAGGCCCTGCTCTCTGCTACTTTAGTTATGCATTGCAGTACTTAACAATAAATCTTGGTTTTACTGTGAGGAGCCAAATCCATCACACCTCAGCAAAGGCAATTAAAAATGCAGGTTGGCAGGAGACTGAGGTCCACCCTGATGAACACAAATCAACAGGCCTGTCACAGACATTGATTTCCTACTTAGGAATTTTAAAAAATTATGAAATAGTCAGTTGTGAATGTTAGGTGTAAATATTGTATTGATTTTGATGTGAAATAGAAGAGGAATATATAGTTAATAGGTGTGTGCTGAACATACACAGAGGTCAGCAGAATGACTTTGATTTGGCCTGAGAAGCTGGAGTTGAATCAGTGACCCATCTGAGGACAGCAATAATGCATCACCTTCCTGTGATGGCTGACACTGAGGGTGATGTTTAACTGAAAGCCTGTGGTACTGCAGAAATACAAATCTGCTGTTGTCCTCTATAGAGTCTCCTCTAAATCATGCAAGGCCTAATTAAAGGCTTTAGAGAATTATTAAATATTTAAATTTGGGATCAAACATGGCCTACTATCAACAGAAGATGGCAACCAGAAACTGCTTGGGCAAGTTCCAGAAAACTGGAACACAATTTTGGCCATAATCTTGACAACTTACTGGTTGTTCAGTGGTTAATCTCTGGGCATCTACTCCGTTGGATTTATTTCCTTCTTCCTGATCCACTTTTGTTGAACTCTTGACACTGCAGCACCACTTAACAACGAATATTCCCTAAGTTCTGATTTATGCATGGCATGTATGAGATGGGGATACAGTCAGAAGGCAAGAGAGATGTCATCCTGCTAGAAGCAATGTAGCCACAAAGCTACATTGTGTGTTCTCAGCATTGAAAAGGCTTTCAGGTGGATTATCCTGCACTCTGTATGTGTGGACACGCTGTCACAACCATGACAGTGCTGTGCAGACAGAATATCTTTGTTTTTGCAGGCTGCTCAGTGCTCAGTTGGCTGGTGTGGTGAAGGAGGAGGTGCCTGTGGATCAAAGGAGCTTGTACATCAAGCAGTAAAACCAAGAGCTGCCTAATTCAGAGGGTGACTGCCCAGGAATTTAGAGATAAATGCAAAACTCTGCACTCCATCTTTTTTTTTTTTTTTCTTCTTTGTGGATATGGAGGGGCAATTGAATGGCAATAAAGTGAAAGAAAGATACAAATTTGTATTAAGACCAGAGTGTCTGAGATGATACAGTATTGGGAAATTTCTGTGTGCCAAGTACTGTGGTCTGGCAAAACAAGCCCTTCATGGAAGATAGCTCCAGCCCTAGGTATGGTAGTACAGGATTGGCCCAACCAGGTGGTGGCTGACTAATTGCCCAGGAATGCAGAGAGGAATCAGGTAAATAATGGACTCTGTCTCTTTGTCCGAGGCTGTGAAGTGACACCAAGGAAGTGAATGTCAGGGAAGCTTTTTTCCTACCTTAGGAATGTGTGTTGTGCTTGATGACACAGCAGAACTTTCCTCTTCTTGATGGGATGTGTCTGGCAAGGACAAGTTCCATCTTCAAGGTAGACTTGAAGATGTCTCCTGCTCCTCCTAATTGTTTTGGCTCCAGAAGAGGAAGGGCATATTGAAAATCTTCTGTGAAACTTGATGGCACTCTTGGCAGTGACCATTATCTACCCTTATAAAATTTCCTCTTGGGCAATTGTAAATATCTTTAATATCTTTCCCCACAGGGTCCTAATAGCCATTGCTAAAGTCTTCCTGATCTTCTTTTCACCTACTCTAACTCAGTTGATTCCTAAGGTTTTCTGTGGACCACTAACAACTTAGACCAAGTATCTGCACCACATAGGTAGAAATATACTAGCAGCAGAAATGTACTAGCAGAAAATATACTAGCAGCAGAAATGTACTAGCAGAAAATACTTGCAGAAGAAAAGCAGTCACAAAGTAAACCTTCAAATATAGATAGCTGTGATCCCAATCCAGGAACTGTGTGTTTGGATAAATCCCAAAGCCTTGAGCTTTTCATATGTATATATATTTTAGGAAGGATTGACCTACTCTATTGAAATTATATGAGCTTATTATCAGGCCAAGAATCACCTAAAAAACCCAACAGGAGAAGCAAAACCAAATAAATCACAACACCAGAACCTGCATCTATCTTTAAATGCTTTCTCACATGCAATTCAAATGTTTGATGCTAACACTGAATGCCATTACTTGGCACATAAAACTTGTTAAATGTGTGAATTACTTGTTTTTCAAACTGATGTAGTGGAAGGAAAGGCTGGTCTCATCCTCTTCTATCTCAGTGAGAATCGTGCTTGCAGA
>WBNQ01000033.1:0-22984 GCA_013401375.1 Spizella passerina | reverse complement strand
GATAATAGGAAAGCCTGCAGGAACAAGGGGTCAACCCCCCAGGAGAGAGGCTGAAGGAGTCTGTGAACAAGCCAAGCAGAGGCAGGGGCAGGTTTATGGAAAAGCGTTTCAGCAAATTGGAGCTGTTGGCTTGCTTACCCCCACGGAGAGCTGTGTCTGTCACTGTGACCTCTTTGCTCAGTTCTCTGTGCTGATGGCCAGCTTGAGAGGAGCATGGGGTAGCAGGGCCCTGACTCAGGGAGCAGCAAGGGGCTCCTTGGCTTGGGAGGACACTTCTCACCAACTGTGGTGCTGCAGATGGGCCAAAGGCGTTGGTTCTATCCCTCAGTCCAGGGCTGGTGACAACTGTCTTTGGGAACAGCCTCAGATCTCCCTTTTTATGAAGGTGATACCAGAAACCTGTGGCTGAGCCTCTTCAACAGCAGCCTGGGAAATCCATGGAAAACTCAGGAGAGGAAAACCCAGCTTCTGACTGCAGATGAACTCCATAAAGACCATTTGAAGGGAGATGATGGTGTGGTGGAAAATATACCCCAAAACCCACGAGTCTGCATCTGAGATGCAAAGAAAGTAATTCTGGTCAGCTCTAGCTCACATGGGGCAGCAGGGATGTCTTTCACAGACACTGTGCTCAAGGCAATTCCATGAGACCTTGGAGTGAGAACCTTGGCTCTTGCTGGTGGTCCCCAGGGGTAAGGCCTTAATTTCTCTTGTCCCTCCATGTCCCTCTCTGTGCAAGAAGCCTGGGGATAAACCTCAGTAAATCATCTGGAAACAGGCTTCCCACAAAAGAGAGCCCATCCTGCTGGTGGTGAAGAGGTCTGGAGGTCTCATTAGGAGCCTTGACTTGTGGGAGCTCATGGAGAAGCTGTGGAATGCAGTCATGTGTGCATACCTCTAATGTGGCTTTTTCTCTTTTTTTAAGCACTGCACAAATGTGAGACGCTCTAGATAAAAGTGAATTTAACAGCTATTTGTATCCTTTGAGGAACATCAGTACTGGTTGAAAGAGGGTAAAAGACCTTTTTTGTTGAGTCTGGAATGGACCTGCTTTTATTGGAGGACTCTATGACTGCTTTTGTTGCTATTTCCACTGACAGCTTTTACCTGACTTGTTTTCAAAATCCTTCTTGGAGGGCTTTTTTTTTTTTTCTGTCTTGAAAAACTGCATTTTCTTGCTGAAATTCAAGTTTGGGGTCTGGAAAAATGTCCAAAATTATTTTGCAGATGGCTTGCTG
The DNA here is from genome assembly GCA_013401375.1 of Spizella passerina. Lineage (NCBI taxonomy): Eukaryota > Metazoa > Chordata > Aves > Passeriformes > Passerellidae > Spizella > Spizella passerina. Next base: position 21,746 of record WBNQ01000033.1, on the reverse strand, counting down.
TGATATAGAAGTCCCAGAAATGGGAGATTCTGTGGGGGAAGTCACCTGTTTATTTCCAGGAGGGTAGACAATTTATTTTAAACAATGCCATTTTCTTTTCAATTATAGACGTTTTTGTGGGAAAAAATTGCAGCAGTCTCTAAGAAGGAGCACGTGACCACAATTAAAGGATGTGCTGTGCTGTATCAGAAGGTAGTATTTAAACCAGGGAAAGTCTGAATATTGGCTATAACTCATTGTAATTATACCATCTATTTCAAACATGTAAATATGTTTGGTAGCACTTACATGTTTATGTCAGCTATTGGGAAAAGACGTTTTTCTTTTTGGTAAACTTCTGGTGGTAGGAATTGTGTTAATTGTATTTGAATAAGTAACAAACAATTTACACACCACAAATTTTTGGGTGAATAGAATTTGTTCCCCTATCTTGTAGGTTTAAGAATTTGCCTGTGGTTTATTTATGAAAATTTCATGAATAGGTAATATTAATAAGCAATGTATTAAAGTAAGACATGCATTTCTTAACAGAACAGACCATGACCATGGCAGAGTTGGTGTGACACACGGGTTGAGTCTGGGAATGGAATGAGTGGGAATATATTTCTGGCTCTTCCCATCTTTACTGGGATCAGTGGTATTTAGGTCATTTTGAAAGGGCTTTGAGATCCCCAGGTTGAGATCCCTCCAGAAGACCTACAGTGTAACGCACAAACCCTGCAAAAACCTGAAGGCTGATTTAACCTGGCACCTGGAGTGAAGCTGTGTCTCTGCTCAAATTGATGAGAAAACTCCCTTTGCTGCTGGGGACTGGGATCCTTCGCCAGGGGAAATCATTCTGAGCCTATTTCCCGTCCCTTTGACATTTTCTGTCTTATCAAAAGCCAGAGGAGTAAGGAAGAAGGTTAACGACTAAATTGACAAATAAACAATCAGTTCAAAGCAACAAGGCATTTCCAGGAAAATTTTAGAATTTCCTCTGGAAACCAGTGAGGAATGTAAACACTGCCACGCTTCAATATAAAGGGGACCATCTATATGGCACTTGTGTTACAGGGACATGGGACACTCATTGTGCTACAGGGACTATTTCTGGGAAACAGAAAGGGCTTTGGGTTTCCATGGAAAATTTTCTGTTAGAGGAAAATTGCAGAAGAGAAAAAAATTTATTTGGTCATGGTGAAGGAAGAAGGGCACGGCCAAAGCGGTGTCTGAGGGAGAACCCCTCTGATGGTGTGAGGTATGGTCTGTGCACTGGCTGGCTCTGGGAGGTCAGGTTTGGGGCAGCAAAGCAAAGCAGTCTCTCTTCAGCAAAAAGGAAATGTTTAAGGAGTCCCAGGCCAGGAAATCACTTCTCATCCCAGTGGCTTCGTGAGTGTTGAGCAATGGTGACAGTGGGATGCTTCCCTCGCGCTCGGAGAACGAGAGAGAGCGTTTGGCCTTCCTTTCCAAAGGCTCCACTCTGCCACAGTAATGGTGCATTAACAACAGCTTGATTTTCATTTAATAAATAATAGGAATTACGCTGTGAGGCGGCCAAGATTTTAAACAAGAGGCTCCCATAAACATTTTCTGCAGGAATCTGTGATAAACCAAAGATAGCTCGACGTACTCGGGGGGAGTGGGGACGCCAGACTTGGACGCTGTCCATCTGCTACGCCATTGAAACAAAACCACTTTATAATAACCACAGAGGAGAGGAAGCGAGGCAGCTTGGCACATACACTTACACTATGTGTGGTGGAAATGTTTATTCTTTATTTCAGAAAGATTTAGTGGGTGTAGAGATAATAGAGCATAGTGCTCACTTGTGTCTTGGGGAAGGAGGGGTGATGGTGTTTGGGTTTTAAGGGAGTCCAGTGTCGGCTCCCATGGGGAATATTTTTGGTAATACCTATTGCAATCTCATGCACTTGGAAGGCAGGAGGAGACAGAGGAATGAAATGTGCTTTTCAGGAGAGGTGTTGTGAAGGCCCCAGGATTAGTTATCTCTGACAGGAAGGATTTTACAGACTCCAGCAGAGAGCAGAGGCAGAATCCCGGCCATTTCTGCACTGACATGTAGATCCTCCAAGGTCCTGTGCCGGGATGCTTCCCTTGGAGCAGCTTGGAGGGTCTCCTGGCTCCTGCTTTCTCCAGCCTGATGTGCTGAGGCATCACACTGTGACTCAGAAAATAGGGAAGGATCTTCAAAACAAGAGTCAGGAGGGTCAACAGGCCAGTGCACCCTGCAGTCCCCAACGTCAGTGTCATCGTGCTCCCTTTGGCGCCGCGCATGCTCAGCTCTGCTGCACTGCCTGTCCTTGGAGCCGCTCAAAATCAAACCCAAAAGACCCTGGGCTGACCTGTGGGGGTGGGAGAGTCCCTGCCAGGGTTTGAGACAGCAAACGTCTAGACTTGGTATGTGAGCAAGCAAGTGGAGGGATGACTAAGTGTCTGAAAGTTTGGTCCTTTCGAGAGGAGTCCCTTGGCTCTTCGTTTCTTGGATACAGTTCTGCTTCCTGTGGAGCCATGGAGATGATAATATTTTTTTTTCTCCCTTTTTTTTTTTTTATTTCCCCCCCCCCCTCCCCCTTTTCAGAAAAGTAAAAAACACCCAGATATGTCTTGGGCGAGAAAGCAGAAACCTTTGAAAAATTTTGGCAAATCAAGACACATGAAGAACGTGTTGAGTGAAACATTTCAGAGCGACAAAAATCAAAACATCTCACTGCGCCTTCAACCGCTTTAAAACATTTTAATGGTTCGAAAGGAAATTTCAAAATGAAAAGTCATGTTTTGCTTAAAACACTAGAAAGTGTTTCATTAAAAAGGAAGAGTGGAAGCAAAACAATTGCCTTATATATTTTTTTCTCGCCAATGAACCTGATGGGTCTTTCCCCAAGTGATGATGAAGTCAGGAGCTGGGACTAGACACATCTTCCATTGTGTTACAAGGTGCCTGGAGCTGGCAGCCTTGGATCCGAGAAAGGGACAATCTGATGAAGCCATTTGCCATGCAAGAAATTCTTGAATCACCATAACTGTTTTATTTGTTCATTTTTAAATGCAAATTTGCAGGCCAGCCCAGTCCTAGGGCCATGCCTGCTGATCAGATGGTGCCTACAGAGATCCTTGCAGACACAGGACAGACTCAGATGCTAGGGAATGAAGAAAGGGGCTGATGAAGTCCCTCCTTGCCAGAGTGCTGTGACATGTGGGTTGGAATGGTGATCTCTGTGGCCTTGGGATCTCTGCTGGCTGTTGCTGTGCTGTTTGGGAGGTTGAGGGGCCATCAAGTGTGGGATGTGGCACCGCTGGCCTGCATAATGTGCTTGGACAGGCTCTGCACCGGGAGAGAGAAAGCAGAGAATCACAGAAACAGTCCTAAATTGGAAGGTACCACAGTGGCTCATCCAATCCAAGGTTTAGAGAGAGAAACAGCACCATGAAAAGGCGCTGGTGGCTGAGATGAAAGGATCTCCCTGGGGGCCACAGTGGCCGGGGAACCCTGCTCGTTCCTGGGAGATTTGGGGACAGCGTGGGGAGTCAGAGCCAGCCGGGTGGCAGAGGGGCAGTGCGGAGGCACAGAGACTGCCTGGGGGCACCAGGGAGCCGAGGGCATGGGGAAGGCCCACAGGGGGGGAGGAAGGCTCAGGGGAGGTGGGATGGCTGGCTAAGGGGAGGTAAGGAAGGAGAGGCAGAGAGGAGGGGAGGCAGAATGGCTGAGGGTAGGCGGGGGGCAGCAAGGAGCCGGAGCAGCAGCCGGGGCCCGCGGCGCTCCCGAGGGGAGGCGGAAAGGCTGAGGCAGCGCTCGGAGGGGCGGGGAGCGCGGGCCGGGGCCCGGGCGGGGGCTGAGGCCCGGCGGGGGGCCCCGCATTCCCGGCCCGGGCCGCCCCTTCCCCCTGCGGCGCCGCGCTCGGCCGGGCTCGGTCGCTTTAAGGCGCGGGCGGGGCGCGGCCCCGTCCCACCTCTGAACCCGGAGATTGACGGGCGGGCGCGCAGGGGGCGGCGCGGCCCGCGGGCCGTCCCTCCCGCCGCCGCCGCCGCCAATGGGGCCGGGGGGGCGGGCGGCGCCGCTGCCCCTTCCTCCCCCCGCCCCCGGGCTCCTCCGTGCCAGTTTGAGGAGTCCGGAGCCGAACAAAAGCAGGCGGCGAGGGCCGGAGCGGTGCGCGCAGGCCCGGCGCAGGGGGGGCCCAGCCAGCCCCGAACGCGGCCCCAGGGTGGGGGAAAGTTTGGAGCCCTCCCCCGGTGCGCGGGGGCTCCGCCGCGTTCCGGCCGCGGTAGCTCCGGCGCTGCCATCGCGGGCGGCCGCCCCGCCGCGGCCAGCGCTGCCGCCGCCTCCTCCTCGGGCGCAGCCCCTGCCCCCGGCCCGCCCGCTGCCTCCCCGGCGCGGGGCTCAGCTGCCCTGCTTTTGGAGTCGCCGCCGTTTCCCCTCCCCTCCCCGGACCCCCCCCCTTTCCCTCCCTCCTCCTTCCCTCCCTCCCTCCTCCCTCCTCCTCCTCCTCCTCCGCCTCCAGCAGCCAAAGGGATTTTTTCCCCTTTCTTTTTTNTTTCTTTTTTCTCTCTCTTTTTTTTTTTTTTTTTTCCCCCCCCCCCCCCCCCCCTTTCATTTTTTCTCCTCCTCCTCTTCCTCCCCGCCGCGGAGCCGGGCGCCAGCGTGAAGGATAAATAAAAAGCGAAGAGGAAGAGGCTGGGGAGGAGGAGGAGGAGGAGGAAGAAGGGGGGGGAGGAAAGAAGAAGAAGAAAGCGAGCAAGAAAAGAAAGCGAGGAGCCAGGCGGCCAGCCCAGCCGCGCCGCTCCCGGCAGCCAGGGCAGGAGGCGGCGGCGGAGCGGGGCCGGCGGCCGGCGATGGATGACCAGCCGCGGCTGATGCACACGCACAGCGGGGTGGGGATGCCGGGGCACCCGGGCCTGTCCCAGCACATGCAGGATGGACCAGGCGGGGCGGAGGGGGAGGCAGGCAGGAAGCAGGACATCGGAGACATCTTACAGCAGATCATGACCATCACGGACCAGAGTTTGGACGAGGCGCAGGCCAGGTGAGAGCGGCGGGGAGCGGGAGACGGGGGCAGGTGCCGGGAAGTTTCCCCCGCTCCCCGGCCCGGCCTTTGTTGTCCGGCGGGGGGAGCGCGCCCGGCCGCGGGAGCATCGGGGGACGGGGCTGCTGCCGCTCCTGCTGCGGGGAAATGTGGCCAGGGAGGACGGGGGAAAGAAAGGGGACCGGTTAATCCCCCCCCTCCGCTCCCCGTTTATTATTTCCCATCTTTCTCCCACCTCCCAACTTCGGGGCGGTTTCGAGGGGTCGCCGCGCCCGCCTGCTTCCATCCACAGACTGGGCCTGGCTTTTCCCAGCCTTTTTGGGGTGGGGGGATTTGAGGGTGCTCGTGGTTGGGGCTCCGCTCCGGGCTCTTCCGAAAGAGCCACCAAGTGCTGCCCCGCTTTCAGGGCTGCTAATAATGTTCTTTCTTAGGCCCCTGTAGTGGTGTTATTTTTTCAGCGCGTTTCTGCGCCTTGAAGATGCTCGTTGAAGCTCTGCATTTTTTCTTTTTTTCCCCCCTTTAATTGCAGATGTATTTAAGAGGAAAAAATAAGGCTGTAAGAGCCGGTAGCTGAATTGCCCTGAGCTTCGGAGAGTGTAACCTAATGCGCACCTTCAAAGGCACTACCAAAAGTTCAGGAAGGGGAGGGAAAAAAAATTCCCTCAAATGAAGGAATTAGAACAAAAAAGTTGCCCTGAATTGCCTGGGTTACACTTGATATTTCTTCTGGGCTGCCAAGCTGCTTGGTGTGTTGTCCTTCCTCCTGATATTTGTGCCCCGAGTTGAAGCAGATTGCTAGAATACATTGTTCCTGGAAAAACGCACCGCACAGCCCCAAAACTCGCTGAAGAACTTGCAGAAGGATAAAAGTACCCCAAACCTCAGCGTCCATCCTCCCTGCCTCCACAGCTTCTCTAGAGCTCCTGCTTACCAAAAATGCTTGTTGTAGGGTTGATCTTATTCATTTTCTTATGTTCTTGCAGGGGCAGAGTAGCTGGGAGGAGGAGGAGGAAATCATTCACTTTCTCCCCGGCCAGACCCGGGGCAGTGAGGGGCTCTTCCTTTGGAAAGTTGCAGAAATCGTGTGTGTTCCTGCCTGGATAATTTAGTGTAGTTAATCAAATCAATAAAACCAAAGCAGAACAGAGCTAGGAGAAGGCTTTATGGGTTTGCCTTGCTGGTCTATTTCAGCTGCTTCCTCACAGTGCCTTTTTTTTTTTTTTGTAAATTACTATTATTATTATTATTATTTTTAATTCTGAGCTGGCAAACACACTGTATTTATCAATAACATTTGGCTTTGCATTTCCTCCTTCCCTCCTGCTGTTGCACGGTTGTTTTGCTGCCTCTTTTTTTTTTTTTTGTTGTTTGTTTATTTTTTCTTCTTTGGTTATTTTTTTTGTAAATTAAGTTTTTGGAAGATACAAAGTGCCAGCATTATTTGTAAGAGGGCCCTTACCGCGTACGTTCGTGATTTGTGTATACCCAAATGTCTGCGCCCATCTGGGTGTGCTGATAAGGGAGCACTGTGGTTCTGCAAGGGTATATACCTTTGAGAGACTTCATCAGATATATAAATCTTTTTAGCATGTTGTGGGTGGTGGGGTAAGTAGTGTGAATGTTTGCCAGATGTTCACATCATCTTTCGCGTGTAATTTTGGTTGGTAAACAGAAATCCCCGTAATCGGCGCCGGATAGCAACAGCCCTGTGTGCAAACTGAACCCTTGGCTAAATCACCCCATGGCTCAAGAGAAAAAAATGAAATCACGCTGTTTCTCTGCGCGTGGTGGGTTTTAAAAGCAGCCAATTAAAGCGCCCCCTCCCCAAAGTCTCTCCTCAAAACCCACAGGAGAACGGTCAGCTCTGGAATAACAGCAGCCGAAAGGAGCAGCGGTGAATAGCAATCCCTCCCCTTCCCAGAAGCAGCCGGCTGTGATTTTTTAATGTGTTTACTGTCCCTATTGTAAAGAATTAAATTTTAACACCTGCAAATAAGCTGGATGTAAGTAGCATGGAGGCAGAGGAACGGGGTTCTCTCTCCCTGTGTCTTCCTGTGCTCCACGTTGGGCGCTGAAATTCCCTGAACTGACAGCTCTAAGCAGGGAATGTCTCCAGCACTGGGGCAAGGGGGAGTTTATTTCCCCTCTGCCTCACAAATAAAGCTCATGGCCTGGTGTGATATTGGAGCTGGAGGACAGGGAGAGCCCAGTGCATTGAACAAGGTGTTTGGTCCGAGCTTGGCTCCCAGAAGCTGCTGGTTGTGCCGTGGAGCATCGCCGGCCGTGGAGCGCTTTTCATTCCTAAACTGGTGACATTCGCCTCCCCTGCCTTGGGTGGCTGGCTGTTTGCAGCACTGGGGGCTCGAACCTGCCCTCCCTATGCCAGCTAGCGTGAATTTGGAAAGTTGCTCCTCGTGGTGACATCCTGAGCTCACCCTCCCCTCTTTTCTTTTCTCTCCAGGAAACATGCTTTAAACTGCCACAGGATGAAGCCGGCGCTTTTTAATGTCTTGTGTGAAATCAAAGAAAAAACAGGTAGGAAATCAATGCTGTTGGTTTCTGTATTGTTTTTCTTTTTGTTCTTTGGGGATTTTATTCCCCAAGTTTGTGTCCCCCCGCCCCAGTGCAGCACTATTTAAGTGGGGAGAAATAACTCGTTGGTATTTAATGCTTCTGGCAGTGGACTTGCATGATGTGGTTTGTGTCTAGAAGAGAAAATATCGTGGTTTAATTTCTATTGTATGGCCTTTCTTTATTTATTGCTTTTTCTGGGGAGGAAAAAAAAAAAACAACCCCCTTGCAATTTGTGTCTTGCTCTAGTTTCTTCTTTAAGACATGGCACTGCTTAAAAAACAACAAAAAAAATCTGAATGCAGAGTGGGTGTGTGGGAAATAATCCCAACAAAATGAAACTGTGCAGTTTTATTACCATTAGTATTCAGGTAAACACAAAGGTTTCTTACTTTTTTTTTAAAGAAAGAGTTAAAATGCTCTTGTCTGCCAATCATCCAGGCTAGCCCATGTAAGAGCGAGTTGTCAGTTGCCTTTAGTGAAAGCAATATATTAGATTGTTAGTTACTTTAGGGTACTGTTGTTTTATGGCATGGGGTGTTCTCAGGCTTCTTTAGAAGCTAATGGCATGAGAGCGTTGGTTCTGCTGTTTCCCACTTTCCAGACCTCCTACCATGTACTAACACACTTATAACACATCCCAGGGGGGCATTTAAATTTTAAAAGCAACAATTAAAAAATAGCAGTCATCAATCAAGGGTGATCTTAAACAACAGATGCTCAGGGAAGGACATTTAGCAACATGCACCACTTATTTATGTATTTGTTGGAATCTCTCTCTTTTTTTTTTATATAAATGTTAAAAAAAAAAAAAAGTGGGGGGAATGGTGGAAATCTAGGGGTGGTTAATCTCTCCTGTTGGCTTTCTGAGCTGACCAGAGTTGATCTGTGGGCTTTCCCAAGCTGCCGTAGCTGCCTTGTTTTAGCACGCTGCAAAGTACTTGACTTTTCCCCCCCCTCCCCCCTCTTTACAACAAGGACTGAAACAGTCAATAATTCATATCTAAGCCATATAAGCAAGGGCATGACATGAATGAAAGTGACAATAAATATGATTGCACACCCAGTTGATATACATTGATAGTTACACATAAAAGGGGAGCAGCTTTCAGAAACCTGAACTGGGTCTTATTTTTTTTTTTCCCTGTTCTTAAATATATATATCTAAAACCTCCCAGCATGAGGAGCTGATTGAAAATACAATTACTTGACTCCTGCAATATATATAAAATGACTAAGAGGGCCCTTTGTTAAGCGTTATTTGTGCAGCGTGTAGCCCAGACAAAGCACCTACCGATGGCATTCGGCTCTCCCCGGCTGCGGGGCCACCTCTGACCTTCCCGAGGAGTCCTTCCCTGCTGGCTTCCCACAAGAACCAGCAGTGGGTTTGGTGTGGGGACCTCCAAACTCTTCTCGTGCTGTAATGTGAGGGAGTCTGCGTAGAGAGAAAGGTTCGGGATTTTGCAGCGTTCCCCCGCGCGCCTCCGCAAAAAAAGGGAGCCACCGAGTTCCTTTCCCTCTTCTGTCTGCTTTAATTTTGTGTGAGTCTAGGAACCTTTGCTTGTCTCTTCCTGAAGTGTGTTTGATGCTGTGTTTGATGCTCCATGTGTTGCCTGTGCAGGGACACTTTTTGGCAGAGTAACTGTTTAATCCCAGCTCAGCTTTGCTATCAGCGCAGTGGCAAAGTTGGGGAACGAGGAATCTGCTGGGACCAAACTTGGTGGGGAAAGCCAGGTGAGCTCAGGGATGCTGTGAGGTCTGAGGATGAGGGATGAGGAGCTGTGCATAGCCACAGTGACAGGGTGTGATAATTCCTGTCTGTGAAGGAAAATGGAAAGAGATGGTATAGGGCGAAGCATGCTGCTGGAAATAAGGATATTCAGGTGTGAACTGGGGCTGTTTTACATTTTTATAAATGCTGTTTGTTGGTGTTGTGCTTGGATTCCTTGGCTTAGGGGGTTGTGCTGTGGAGGTCTCCAAAGAGGTTGACTCGAGATGGCTTTTGGAGCGTTGTTTATCTACCCTTGGATATGTTTGCGGTGAATTCTTTCACTTTGCAAATTCAAAGACCTCCTCCCCTCTTCCCCCCCCATCTGCATCCCCAAAAGTCACACTTCATAAGAAAGTAAACAGCCAGATGGTTTCGGTTTATTTTTATTATTTTTTTTTAATCATTGCTTTGCGGGCCCAATGCTAGGAGGAAGTTTGCCTTGTTTTTTCTGGGGCCGAGGGTACCGCCTGCGTCTGTTTGCTCACCCCTTCCTCGCGGGCAGCGGCGCGAAAGTTGAGCCAACTTCTCGCTTCCCACTTTCCATTTAGCTTCCCAGATTTTTGCATGTGTGGCGTTTGAAATCCTGGTGATTGTTTGTGGTCACTGGTGGGTGTTTGGAAATGCGTGCGTACATCTTCCCCCCGGCGTTATGATGTGCAGAAATGTGCGTTCGGTTACCCCGCTGCCTGATTTAAGTGACTCCAGAGCCTTGCAGAGACTTTACCACCAATCTCTCGCAACATTATGGCTACTATTTCATGGTGTTAACCTTGTCTTGAGCAAACCCAAAGTGTCCATAAAGTTCTTACAAAAATAGGTCATCTCTGCTGGCCAAAGAGTCGCCTTTTGCATTTGGGCTCTTCAGTTTTTTTTAAAGTATTTATTATCACTTTTAAAAATTACAATGATAAATGGCAACTCCCTGAGCTTTTTTTTTTTTTTTGTCTGCAGATTTTTGGGGTGATATCTGTTTAAAAGTAATAAAAGTTGAGAGGTCTGGTCCAGGCAGGAGTATGTAGGGGAAGGAAAAAAATTGCTGCTTAAATATACATCGAAGTTGTCGGCGTTCATTTGGTGTGTTTTCACTTGCTGTTGGTCGCTTTGTTGCGAGGGAAGGGGCAGGACTGCCTTCAAATGGCTGGCTGGCTGGCTTTTTGGAATAATAATTATGGAAATGGGAGGCATTGTTGTCCTCAATACAATTGATTCCTCCATCAATAGGGATTGAAATCGGAAATTGCGTTCCTGATTTATAAAAAGTTTGAAGGCAGGGGTAGGGTCTCTGTCTTTATGGCTGTTTATTTTTTTTTCCCTCCTTGTTTTTTTCCCCTCTCTCTTGGTATGTTTTTTTTTAAGCTGTTCTCTGCATGAGCAGAATAGCTAAGCAGAAGAATCAGGCAAGGCGTACGCAGACGTGGGGTCCTTGGATGGCAAACTGGAAAATATCTGCTGTCAAAATGCAGCAGCATCTATTTCAGCTGTGAGCCTTTCCCAACTCCCGTCTCGTTCGGCAGGGACCGGTGGGGAGAGGCTGAGCACAGGATATATGACCATTTAATCTGATTCCTCCTCCTTAAGAGCTTTTCCCATCGTTTCACTTTCTCTGCTCATTTGGGGGAGGTGAGGGCATCGGGCAAATTCTCTACTTCTTAAGAAGACCCTGACTTTGCATTTGAAATCCAGCAATTTTTTATTTTCTTAGCCTCCTCTCCCTCCTGTGTTGAAGGAATTTGGGATTAAAAGAAAAATGTACATAGCACCAATGGGGGGGATTTACTAAGTGGAATATTTATAGACAGCACTGATTAGCCATGCAATTGTTGTTGAATAATGGGTTTGTGGGTTTTTTTTTTTTCTTTTTTAATTTTAGAACATAATAGCTATATAAGGTGCCTCTTAGCTACCTTTCCCTGTGCATTATCTTCACCAAACTTAACTCAAATCAGATCTTTGGAGGAGGTAGGATTTTTCCCCTTCTTCTCTTCCTTAACACCCCTTTGTTCTCTCCAGCTCTGTGTTCAATTAACACCCCCATCGCAGAACTGAAGTCTTGTCTTTTTTTTTAATGTCTGTTACTGTATTTCACTTCTGACACCTCTCTTATTATTCTTGCCTGCTATTTCACTTTAATATAGCAATTATGATATGGGGTTTCTTTTTCTTCCTCCCTCCCTCCCCTCTTTTCCCCACGCCCCAAGTAAAACCCCAGCAAGGAGCAGCATGGGGAGAAGAGGGGCAGATGGGGTGTATGCAGTGCTGGGGTTTTGGGGTGTGGGACAGAGCTTTAACAGGGGTACACTGGCAAGCCCGGTGCCCCTTGGCTCAAGNTTTTTTTTTTTTATTTTTTTCCTTCCAGTTGAAAGGCTTTGAAGGCAAAAGTGATGTTTCTCTCTCAGTGCCAGGCAGAGTCTGCAGGGTCCCTGGTGTGGCTGCCCTGGGGGGAAGTGAAACATTTTGGGAGAGCAGGGCCTCCGGCCCCATCCACGCTGCCTGAGGAAGCCTTGCTATAACTCACAATTAAATTGCTTCCAGAAACCTGATGTCTTCAAGGGAAAGGAGGGGAGGGAGTGTGCAAGGGACTGGAAGACAGGGATGCTTTGGTAGACCTTGTCTTGGTGGAGGAGTGGCTACCTCTGGGACTGGAAAGCAGCCATCCTGATGGGAGGTGGGACATGTCCCAGTAGGTCCTGGCAGCTGGAAGGAGGAGCAGGGCCTTCAGGGCTGGACCTGTCCCTAAAACAAGTCAGTTTTCTGGGCTTTTATATTCCAGTATGGTGGCATCTGTCAGGGCTCTGCTGGGGATGGGTGGCTTTGGAGGAGTGTGCNTTTTTTTTTAATGTCTGTTACTGTATTTCACTTCTGACACCTCTCTTATTATTCTTGCCTGCTATTTCACTTTAATATAGCAATTATGATATGGGGTTTCTTTTTCTTCCTCCCTCCCTCCCCTCTTTTCCCCACGCCCCAAGTAAAACCCCAGCAAGGAGCAGCATGGGGAGAAGAGGGGCAGATGGGGTGTATGCAGTGCTGGGGTTTTGGGGTGTGGGACAGAGCTTTAACAGGGGTACACTGGCAAGCCCAGTGCCCCTTGGCTCAAGCATTCCTCCCAGCAGGATGGGGCAGCTTGCTTTCCTTCCCCAGGGTATCAAATCCTGCCCTCCTCCTTATCCTGCCTTTCCACTGAGGAGGTTTCCCAAGGCGCAGGAGAGAGTTCAAAACCCCGATTTGAATTTCAATGCAATTCTTGCACCTAAGGCATCATTCTGCTGCTTGGAAAGAAAGCTCATCAGGAAAGTGCTCAGTCCTGCAGCCCTGCAGGATCCGGGTCCCTGCTCAGCTTGCTCAGCTCTGGGCAGGTCCAGCCCTCGCCCGGCTGCTCTCCCTGCTGCCCTTCAAAGGGGAGGAAGCCTTTGCTTTGATATTTGTTATTACTGTTTTTTTTTTTATTTTTTTTCCTTCCAGTTGAAAGGCTTTGAAGGCAAAAGTGATGTTTCTCTCTCAGTGCCAGGCAGAGTCTGCAGGGTCCCTGGTGTGGCTGCCCTGGGGGGAAGTGAAACATTTTGGGAGAGCAGGGCCTCCGGCCCCATCCACGCTGCCTGAGGAAGCCTTGCTATAACTCACAATTAAATTGCTTCCAGAAACCTGATGTCTTCAAGGGAAAGGAGGGGAGGGAGTGTGCAAGGGACTGGAAGATAGGGATGCTTTGGTAGACCTTGTCTTGGTGGAGGAGTGGCTACCTCTGGGACTGGAAAGCAGCCATCCTGATGGGAGGTGGGACATGTCCCAGTAGGTCCTGGCAGCTGGAAGGAGGAGCAGGGCCTTCAGGGCTGGACCTGTCCCTAAAACAAGTCAGTTTTCTGGGCTTTTATATTCCAGTATGGTGGCATCTGTCAGGGCTCTGCTGGGGATGGGTGGCTTTGGAGGAGTGTGCTCTTGGGCAGGCTTCTCTTTTTTTACTTTTAATTTCATATTTTCTTCTTCTCCCCTGGTAGCATGTGGTTGGAGCTCTTTGAATGGAGCAGGCTTAATTAGTTTAATCAAAATTGGCCTCCTGCAATCCTCCAGGGGAGGAGGTGGGAATAACAGGGCTGCCAGTGGGCTCTTCTTCCCACCTCCTCTCCCTCAGCCCTGCCATCAAAGCAGAGAAACCAGGGCTGGCTCTGGCATAACATTCCTGCTCCTGAGGGTCTCCCCATGATTTGGGATGTAAGGGAGCAAACCTGTTTGATTTTTATTTCAAGCAATTGAATTGGTTTTTATGGGTGCCTGATGTTGAGCGAACTTTGTTGTGATTGCAGCAGAGCAGGAAGGTGCTCGTGGAGGCACTGCTGTGTCCTGTTGCTCCCAGCCCTGGCTGTTTTTTCCTGGGACATGGATGAGCCAGTCTTGCTGCTCTTGATCCCCATGCTCCCAAGTTTCCAAGCCTCTGCTTGCACTGGCCTCCCAGGTTTTGGGTGGCTTTGGGCCCAGGGAAGGAGGGTTCCTGGAAGCAGCCGACTCTTTGGGTAATTCCTGCTGACAAGGCACAGAAGAGAGCAAATCTGCGTTCGCTCTTAATGCATGCTGGAAAAATACCTGTATTAACCATAAACAGCAGCTAACCAGAGCATTCTCTTCCATAAATGTTGGGTGTTTTCCCTGCTCCCATGGGTCTCTCTCCATTCCATCTCCCCTCTGCATGATCCTGGTAGCAGTCAGTCTGTGGGTGAGTCCAGGGAAAGAGATCCTGTTATTGGGCCTTGTAGCTCCAAATGAGAAACTCAGACGATCTTTCAGGCCTAAATTTCTCCAGGGAAAAGTGGTTCAAGTTCCCTTATTTGAGACCTGCAGAGGGATTTCCTCCTTGGAGCGCTGAGTGTCTGCAAGCAGAGCTTTTCTAAATGCTCTCAAATGTGAGATTTATTCTTGTTAGCAGCACTTGTGCCGGCCCTGGGTTTGAGGGCAGCGGTTGTAAACAAAACACAGAGAAACTCTGAGACAATTTCATCATGGTTTGTTTTTTGTTTTTTGTTTTTTTTCCCCGTCACAAGGAAATTACTGCATGCAGCAATCCTTGAGAGGAGTAGGGTGGTGGTTTAAACATAAATGGGTTTGTTTGCAGTGAGATATAGTAGGCTGTGCTGCTGCTTCTGCTGAATCAGAGCTGTGGATTTTGGCAGGGAGAAGGCAGGAAGACAGGATTCCTCATCTGCCTTTGCTTCAGCACCTTATTCCCCAGTTCCTCCTTTAATCCTGGAACTGCTGCCTTCTCTGCTAATGAAGCTCTGCAGAGGGTTTTGGGATCTCCTGGAAATGTGCTGAGAAGCATTTTACTACTACCTTTTTTTCCTCCTTGTGCTTGGAGTTGGGATGCTTTGGGAGGAGACAGGAGAGCCTGTCTGCCCTGTGCACTACAGGGGTGGTTTGCAGTTGGTGCAAAATATGAGGAGCCCAATAGGAGCAGGGGCTGAGTTTTCCCCTGAAGATGTGATATTATTTATTTTCCACCTTTTTTATTATTTGTAATTTTTTTTTCTTCCTGCTTTGCATTCCTATGGCAGTGAATTTCTCTTGGTAACATGTTTTGCTTTGGGAGTTGCTGTGGGGAAGGTGGGCTGCACAAAACTGGCTCCATGGCCCCCTGAGCAGGATGCCCACACTTTTGGGCCGAGTCTTGAGGCATTTGGGTGCCATGCAGGGAAAAGTGATGCTCCCTTGTGCTGCAGGGATGTGCCCTGATCAGCGCCTAGCATGGGGGACTCCGTGCTGGGTCAGGGTTTGGAAGGAGGTAATGTGATTTACAGCAATGGATCTGGTTAATAATCTCCAGCAGCTTCTGTATACTCAGGGGCTGCTCGTATTCCCAGCCAGGTGTTTGCAGACCAGATCAATATGGCCCTATTTGCATGGGGCTGTCCTTAATCTAATAAACCAACCTCAATCTGCATCCTTGGCTTTCCCCAAACATCCGTCGGGCTCCGGTCTGGCGAGTGCTGCCCGTGGTGGGAGAAGGTGTTTGTGAGCACTGCCTGGCTCCTGGGCTGCCAGCCTGGGGTCACACATGGCAGCCCCAGGCTGCACCCTCTGCCAGAGCCCAGGCTGTGCGAGCACCCCGGATTTTTGGGTGTGCACGGTGCTTTGCAGATGAACACCTCCCCGTGTGGCCCTGAGGCATCAGTACTGGGGCTTTTCTGTGAAATCCACGTTACCTTTGGGGAGCATGGGAACTCCCTTGGAAACCAAAGCTGATGGTTTTATGGGCTGGGTGGTCGGCAGCTTCTGCTCAAAACTGCCTCGGAGGTGCTGCATCCCCCAGCGACTTAAATAATCCAGGGTGGAGGGTGCTATAGGGATAAATTACAGAAAGCTGTGGCCTGAGGAGGCTGTGGGCTGAATACATTAGTGTGTGTTGTCAGGCCAGGCTCAGGAGGGACTCAGGTGATGCTTTCTCCCAGTGCTGGGAATCGCTTGGCCTGGAATTATTGATTCGCAACTGTGTCAAGTAAAAAAAAAAAAGGAATAATAATATCTCCTGGCCTTGCATTTGTGAGCTGTGCCCCTGTATGTGTGCATATATTTAATTTTTTTTTTGAGCTGGAACAGAAAGGTGCTTCTCCTGGCTCCTTTTCCTGGTGGGGAAGGCAAGGCAGCCAGGGAATGGGCAGCCAGTGGAGGGTTTGGCTGCCAGGGAAGCCGTGCCTGCCGAGGAGCAGAGTGCTGCTGGTGATGCTCTGCGTTTTGGGGAGCCACCACCGACAATAGAAATCCCTTGTGACACCTTGAGGGAGCCATACATTGTCGCTGTCCCCTCCCTTCCCAGCCTTTTCTTTATAGGAGAAGCCTTACCCAAAATAGCTTTTTTGCTTGCCCTAACCTGATGGGTTCTTTCCAGCCCCCTCCACCCTTTTTTTCCCCTTAAATCTACTGATAAATGGAAAACCCTCAGAAGAGCCAGTGCTGTGAGAAGCTGCTCTAATCTAAAATGATAACTTTGCCATTTTACTTCAGCCTTGTTGAAAAACGAGCAGAGCTGCCTTTGCAAGTGGGATCAGCCTGCTTAAATGCTGGTGCCTGGATTTTTGTTTCTTAGAGTAGAGGCCTGGAAACTCAGTTCACTGTTTCCACATCCCATTTTTGGTTTCACACAACCTGGCTGGCCTGCCCATCCTCGTTACCAGAAGAGGAAAATGAAGTTTCTCTCCTGGCTGGATAACATTTTCAAATTCCAGAGTGATGTCGATTAGCAGAATTAGCGGTGGCAGGTTACCCAGCAAAAATACCCTTCCAGTTGTGAAGCGTTCCTTGCTGGTTGCTGCTTCTTTCCCAACTCCAGCATCCCAATCCCAGATATGTCTCCAAAGCATGGGGATTTTTCTCTCTTAACTCAGTGCAGTTGTTTCCTTTTGACATTTGATATTTACAAGGCTGGAGCCAAACTGAAAGTGAATCTGCCCATAACTCTACTAAATGTGCCTTTCTAATTTCAACATTAATGTTTCAAAACCCAAGCTGCTGGTGGGTGTACCTTTGCTTGTTTACACACATTTTTTTATTTTTTTCCTTGTGCTGTGATTCTCTGGTGAAACATTAGGAATGATACAATACCTGGAGCCTCTGCGTGGATTGGTCTCTGGCTTTCAGCTGTAAATTTGGCTTTTAACCCCTAAGTCTCTAATTTTAAAAGCCTGCAAGTGTTTTAGGTTAGTATTATTTTTTTGTTTGTTTGAGAGGAGCCTGCTTATATGCAAAATTATTATTGTAATATATGATTCATTACAATAATATTGCAAGAATTTTCAATAGTATGATTGATTGCAATATTGCAATAAATTGCAAAAATATTATTTCAAGTACTGCGATAGCGTGATGAATTTGCAATACTCTGATTATTGCAAATCTCTAGACAAAAGGCTAGAGATTGCAGTTCACAGGGTGAAAGGAATTAGCTGGAAAGAGTTGTGGCTGACAATCCTGACTTGATAGCACAGGACACAGCCCTTCCCCCGGTAGGTTTAGCGTGGAGCTGGCGCTTTCCAGAAGAGCGCTTGCTCACATTTAGGGAAGTTACAGGCAGTGGGACACGCTGCATGGTTGGAAGTGTGTTTTGAGGGGTTTTGAACCTTCCTTTAAAGGGATCACCTCTTTATTTCTGATACAGAGGTGTCTGAGTGCAGCGTGGTGCTGTGAGAGAGCCGCAGAGAGCGAGGAGCCGCTCCCGGAGCGGTTGTGCGTTTGGGGGGAGCAGGTGGCACGAATGGTGTTTTCACTGTATGTATTATTCCCCCGGAAAATCCTGCCTGTTAGATCTGCTCAGCAGATGTGAAGTGTCAATCGCTATCGGCGCTGGGAAGGCACCTGCAATGTACTTTGCTAATGGAGAAGAACCCGAGGAGCAATTCCCTGATTTACGCTCTCGCCGATGCGAAATGAAACCGGCTGAAGCGCTTCGCTCGGCGAGCTCGTAGCAGACCACTTCTTCCTCCCTACTTGATGCAGATTTTTCCAAAGAGGCTTTTTCTTGGCTCTGTTGCTGGGTGGCCAGAGGTGGCTGGGAGGCATGGACCCCTTAAATGCATCTGGAGGCACAAAGCATCCAGCATGGGGGAGCAGGGAGCAAGCAGCGCCCACTGTAGCTCGCTCCAAAGCCCCGGTACAATTCTGTCCCCAAGTGGCTGAAAAGGTCATTTAGCGCAAGAGCAAACGTTTATTTTCTTTTCATTCCCTCAAATAGTCAAATTAGCATCCCTCCTCTGGCGCAGGAGCTGCTGGAGGGGGCATCCTGAGAGGGATTATAGGTAGAAGTGCCTGGGCCTGGGCTGTTCCTCTCCCGAAGGTCCCCGGCTGCTATTTGCACATCCCAGTGTCTGACTGCGGCTGGCATTTCCCCCGTTTGCTGGAATTTACTTTCTGCCTGGCGAGGGCATTGGGTAACATTTGCACACCTGGGCTGCTTAAGCTGCACAGGGGCTGGGGGGATGTGTTGGAGAAGGTCAGGGGTCTCTGCTTTCCTCGTGGGCAGGAGGGAGCAGGGAGAGCAGCTGCTGGTGCTGTGTCCTCTCCAGAGGCAGCGAGCAGGAGGGGGAAGATGGTGTTGTGTAATGTCACGATGTCTGTGCAACCATCTGGACCTGCTCTGATGCTGGGTGGCTGCAGGCTTGGCGCTGGCTCTGGAGAGCTCAGACCCTGCTGGGTTTCCTCTTGTGGATGGGTCAGTTGGGTGCTTGGTTGGTTTTTATGGTGGTAGAGGGGGCTGTGTTTCCTTTTGGGTAGGATTGCAGTGCATGTCTGCAGGTGCACAGCCTGGGCTGGGAGTTTTCCTTGGAAATAACTCTTCTGTGTCCAGGTCTAGGAAGTGATGGCATCCTCACCTGTGGGCTCTTGGGGATGAGGATGTGCAGCAGCACCGTGGCTTGCCTTGAGGCTCACAGAGACTATCCCAAGGGCAGACTGGAATTGTTTACCATGAAAAACTCGCAAGTAGCATGGAAGGAGGTGAGGCACAGCAGAGGGTGGTGGTGGGAGAGATCCTTGGTCTTTCCATATGTCCTGAGGTGGTGGCAAATCCACTTGGGTAGAAGGGCAGATTTTTATTTCCCTTTTTCTGACGTTTTTGGTTACGCCTTGCAGATGTCCTTGTGCACAGGCAGCACATCCAGGGCTCTGAGAGCCAGGGGCCAGGACAGAAAGTGAAGCCTATGGTGGCACAGTGCTCCCAGACCCTGTTGGGAGCAGCGGGCACGGCTGGCAGAGCATGCCAGTGCTGTGGGCAAGGGCAGCCCGTGGACCTGCTGCATCGTCCTGGGCTGGGACTGGGGAAGGAGCTGTGCAATTAGGAGAGGTCCCTGTGGTTTGTGTTTGAAAGGAGTTCCATTAGGGTAATTTTTAAGCTGCTGTTTAATCAGAAGGCTGTCTGCTAATAAGAGAGGGAAATGCTGGGTGGATCTGTGCTTGTGCTGCATCCCCTCTTCCTGGTTCCTTCTGCTTTTTTTAATATCTTTTGCTTCACCCTTTGGGAATGCTACCCCAGAGGCACCCAGGTGCTCATCAGCACCATTGGGTAGGGCTTTCCAAGGATTTCCTTGGCCTCTTGCCCATTGTGTGTAGTTGTATCCTGCTGCCTTCCTCTTGCTGCATCTCCTCCCTGTGCACAGGCACCAGTGCTGGGTCTCACCCTGGTCAGGGATTGCCCTTGCAGATTCCTGAGGGCTCCGTGGAGGGCTCCTGAGAGTCAGCAAGGAGCATGGAGGAGACCTAAACAAAGAGCAAATGAGAACCATATAGAGACAAATGGGAATCAAATTTAGGAAGCAGACGAGACAACCCTTGGAAGGGGCAGGGGGAATGTTTGCTTTAATCAGTATCCTTGAGTTTCAAGCAATAATAAAGCAGATTTGTTTTCTTTTCCCTTCTTTTCCCCACTTTTTCCCTCTGTTTCCTCTTGCTCTTCTCAAAACAGCCCTGGATTCAGCAGCACCAGCATCTCCTTCCCAAGCTCCCACTTTCTGCAAATAGGATTGCTGACCAATCCAGTCAACATCATGTCCATTTTCCCCTCTCCTTCTGTCTGGTTCACACTGGTGGGAACTTACTGCCTTGAGACAGGCTACCTTGGCTGAGCTGCTGGGTGCAGGTCCCTCCCACTGCCAGATGAACTTTTTGGACTTTGTGAAGCGAGCAGGAGAACAAACTCTTCCAAAAGGGCTGTGGTTTCTGTGTGGGGTCGCTCTGCCCCGGCACGCTCTGCTGTGTGCTTTAGAGGCAGTCCCCAGGGACTGGCTGTGCTTGGAGGAGATCAAAGTTTCTCCCTCAGAGGTCTTGGGCAATGCCTCTGAGATGCCTGAGTGACCTCACATGTGCTCCTCTGGGATGTGGTGGTGGCTGCAAGGGAGGCTCCTGCTTTCCCAGCCTTCTCAGGCAGGTTGGTTCCCTGAGAAATGTGCTGCCTTCCCCTTTTTCTTCCATTTTCCCCTGGTCATTGTCTTGGCGCAGAGCTGGTGGATCTTGGGAGGGCTGGGGCTGTGTGTAGCTGTGAGTCAGTGAAGCTGAGCCTTTGATCTGTTCCACTTGCTGGCTCTGGTGGTGAGTTATTACCTTCCCAAACAGAGAGGCCACACTGGAGCTGGGATTAGAGATTGCTGTGACCATCTCTGCAGCTCTCCTGTGCTGGGCACCACAGAAGGGATGAGATTTTGTCCATCCTGAAAGGGAATGTGGGCCCTGTGCCTGCCTGGGGACATCTCACCAGTGCCTTCTGCTGGGCTGCTGTGTTTGTTTTCCAGGTAGAGCTTTCTTGTGCAGAGCTGTTTTTCTATTTTCTGGTGTTCAGTTGAGAGACAAGGCATCCGGGGTGATCTCCAGCATGTTCCAGTATATTGCTTTCAAGTGCTCTCCTGGGTTTTGTAACCCACACANGGGGTGGTTTGTGTGGGACACCCTTCACTGGGGTGCTTTGTGTGGGACACCCTTCACTGGGGTGCTTTGTCTGGAACTCCCTTCACTGGGGTGCTTTGTCTGGAACTCCCTTCACCCAGCGCTCAGCAGTCTCTCGTGAGCACTGCAGAGTTGCCTGTGCAGTTGGAATCGCTTTCCTGCCTGTCAGTAATCCTCCAGGGAGGCTGTGTCCCATGCCAGGGCAGGCACCTTGGCTGCTCCTTCAGGAGAAGCTGTGTGGTGGCTCTGCTGCCCAGGAGGGGCTCATTTACCTAATGTCTGCAAGAATACCACAGGGCTTTCCAGTTGCAGACTGGTTTGGCTTAGCCCTGAAAAGCAGAGCCAAGTGTGCCCTGTGGTGGCTTTTTGAGGTCACCACGAGGGAAATCACTTCTGCCCCAACGCAGCCTGAGCCTCCTCCCTCGCTCAGAGCAGCAGAAATCGTGGTTGTAAGCCTTCATCCTGGTACGTGACTGTGCTGTAGGCACTGTTCTCTCTCAGCTCCTCCGGGTGGGTGCCAGGGGAGCTCACGGGTGCTTTGGTGCCCTGGCCCTGGCTGCATCCCAAAACTCCCTGCCCTGCACTGTATTTCATCTTCCCATGCTTCCCAGAGAGGTCTGTGTATGCAAAATGCTTAGTGTTGCTGCCAGCAAGCTTCCCTTTACCCGTGCCACTGTGGGGCTTTTTAAAAAATTTTTATTTTATTAGGAAATTCCCATTTGGTTGCTTTAAAAAAGCAAGCCCTTGTGGCTGGCCCCTGGCCCGCCGCTAACAGATTTGTTTGAGAAAAGGCTGCGTTGGCATCCTGCTTTATTGAACATGCCTCCTGGGAAGGCGCTTTGAATATCCTTCTGTCTCCTCGGAGCAGGGAGCTCTCAGGACTGCCTGCCGCCATGGGGATGGGGAATGCTCTCCTCTCCCTTTCCCTCCCACCCCTTCTCCTTGTTCAAGCCTCCCTTTTCTTTTTTTTTTTT
>WBNQ01000028.1:0-10759 GCA_013401375.1 Spizella passerina | reverse complement strand
AAAACAAAAAAAAAAAAGCTTGGCAAACTTCTTTTTAAACAATGCCTGGTATTTAATGAAGCATTCCCAGCTGTAAAGGATGTAACACCACAGGTGAATTACAAAACTGACATTAAATCTGAGTTGCTCTCAGAAGTGTGTTTTTGCCTTCCTGACACACTGGTCCCATCCTGACACTGCTGTCTCCTCTCTGCCAAGCAGTAGCAGGCAACGAGCCCTTCGTGCTGATTTCTCTTTGGAAGATCAATCAGTAATGGTGAAACTGGGTATAATCCAAGAGTAACTGTGCTTCATTTACTGTCTTGGGCCAGAGGCAGTCAATCAACAAGCATAATAAAAATTTCTGTGTTTTCCAGAAAAAAATCAACTGCTTTAAATCAGGGACCAAACCAGAGAGTAAAGCCTTCAGCTTTTCACATAGTACCTAACCCATATCTCTTTTTTCTGTAGAGAATTTGGCATAACCTAAAAACTAACTGTCCCATGCTTCATCTTAGATATTTTCTGGCATGCAAAGACAAGTACAGCACTGCCCCACACACAGACGAATTCAGGAGCCCTATTTAATTATCCTCCTGCATAATTCTGTCTCTAAAATTTATTTCTTTATGAAACATGTATGCTACTTTGGCCTCAGATTTCACAGGTCCTGCTGTAAAAGGTGGTTTACAGCCTGAAGAACAAAGCAAATTTTCAAACATCAGAAGGGTCTGCGTGACAACATATTTGTGAAAATTGTGTTTTAAGGGGTGGAATTTCAGCACCATTATAATTTTTAAGTACATAAAATTAAAAAAAAAATCTTCANTAACACTCTTTCCCTACCTGAGTTGCTTTTATTTCCTCTATTCTGACAGAGGTGGCAAAAGTAAGAATAAGCCACCTCTGTCAGAATAGAGGAAATAAAAGCAACTCAGGTTCAGAACACCATTTGGGAGAAAGGCACAGGGGGAAATGGATAATAATTTCTTTTCATTTTCATCTGCTAAATGAAATCAAATTCACTCCCAGAAGGCAGTTTGAAAATAAGTCTTCTAAGACAACAGTGTTCCTGGATGGATAACCAAAAAGGCTGAGAAAACTATTCAAAGAACTGAGCTTTCATGTATGGGTATGTCCATAAAAATGGGTGCAGGCTGTATGTTGAATGGCCCAGACATGAACCATCTGTAACTTGGAAGTTACTGAGCTGTCCTAGCACCCAGTTCTAGTGTAAATAGACACTAAAACATACTAATGTGCTGTGTGCTGTCTGCAATGGAGATAGATTATGTCTGTCTTCTCAGAGAATAGACAGAAAAAGGTCATCCCTTCCATACAGTCATGTGCAGCTTTATCCTTAGCTCATGATGCACATTAGCCAACTAAAAGGAAACATTTCCAGGAAAGTAATGGATCTGTTAGTTCCTCTGGTTCAGTAGCCAACTTTTCCTTTTGTTCCCATGATGATTGGTTCTCATAACATATGAGAAAAGTAATTCCCTTTGTCTAGAAACATTAAATAACCGTATCATTAGTAGTTCAACACTTGGCAATTTGTAAACTAGGTATTAACACTCCAAAACGAAGAATCAGTGGCTACCTAAGACATTGCAACAAAACTGCATGGCCTGTTGTGACTTTTAAATACTGAAGGGAGAAAGAGAGCTCTTTGTTTCTTTTGCAAATGAAATATTTTTTCTGGCAACAATTTTAGCAAATTGTTCTCTTTTTAATGACAACTCTGGATTGTTTTTTCACCATCTTTGCATACAACTAAGATGCTTCTGCCTCCCAAAGAAACAATGAAGATTGGGAACTGCAGGCAAATCAGTGTTTGGTGACATGCTCATAAAACCATCAAGGAACTTAGATTACATCCAGCAGCTATGTTCACAAGCCAGCTCATTACACCTTTGCTAAGAACCATACACAACTTTTTGATTTCCTTTCACCAGAGTGGCCCCAGAAATGGTGTCAACAGCAAGGCATGAGAAAAAATATGGATTTAGAGCTCTCCTTCTGAAGATGGGGTTACATGAACCTGACTCCACATTAGGTAGTGGGGACAGCAAAAGTATCTAATTTTCTGAGGAAGACGGAAGAGCAGGCCAGCTGGCAGCTCCTGAGGACCACAGAGAGCAGGAAAAGAGCCAACTGGAGCAGATAGGCTGAAGGCTTGGGAAGTGCTTGGAGAGAGAGCGTGGGAATGGGCAGAGGGAAGGCTGCAGAGGTAGGGGGAACTGTATTCCAGAGCTTTGGTTGACATGAGTAAGGAGCTTGCTTCTGACTTGATAAGACATATCAGACATGCTGGTGAAGGGATTTGGGAGCAGAAGGAGGAGAGAATGGAGAATTTAGCTGTGATTTTAATAAGTGGAAAAGCTAGATTTGAGAAAATCACAGAGCAAGCATAAAGAAACAGCCAAGAAATGAACCTGAGTTGTACTGGAAGGAATTGGTAGGATTTTGAATAGCAAAAAGGAATAATTGACTCAACTTAATGGCAGGGCTCACATCAGAAATAGGTATGTCAATTTTTATGTGGAGGCATATATTTTGCTGTCTAGCTACACATCAACATACATAGAAGTGGTAATTTCACAAGTTCTGTTTCAGGTCATACTCCTCCAAGTTATTGTCATGTGAAACTTGATCTTAACTATAATTAATGAAAGTTTAGAACAGCTTAGCTAAGGAAACATGGAGTTTGAATGTGTATAATTAGAAATTAATTGCTTTAAAAGCCAGTATATTATCATAACACATATTATGAAGACAAATCTAGGTGGTGTATTACACAACAGATCAAATGACCATAATAATCTCTTCTGGCATTAGTATGCAGAAAATTTATAAGGGGAGATGTAAAATTGATACACTGAAGGCTTTGTTCTGTTCAGGATTGGCTTCTTAGCTGATTTAAGGAGGTGCATGGGCAGAGCCAAGTTCAAGAATGGATGTAAAAGACTGATGTGTGAAGTGGTTCTCTTTGGTGCCACAGAAAGGTCTCACATAAAACCAGGTCAGCTTTCCTTAGGTTATGGAAGGTGTGTCTCACCTGCCTCAGTAACCTGTGCCTGCTGTAAAAGAAGTCCCATTTACTGCTCTGTTGTGCCTAAAACTAAAACTGGGAAGGTTTTCTTTCAGTAGATGCCTTGAAAGACACTGCATTTTCCCCAGCTGACTGAACAGGAAATATAGAAACCTCTTCAACAGTGACTTCCTGCTAGGAATATACCATTATCTGGATCCTCTGCTGAAGGGTTTGCCATGGAAATCTTGCTCAGCCATGCCACTATCTCCACTCAACCTATCCACTGTGACAACTTGAAGTAGCATTTTGTCTTAGGCCTGGCATTTGTGAAATACTTGTTAAATTACCTCAGATATCATTAGATGAGTGCCAAGGAAATTTAGGAAGAATTCCAGTTCAATGGAAGTAGCTCTCCAAAAATCTGTACGTTTTGGACAAGTGGATCAATTAAGGAATCTCATGAGATATTTGCAGTGCCAGAAGATGTTGATTTTTTGAGATTCAGAAGCCCAGTATGCATGAAATATAATTTTTTTAGAAGTAAGAGCAGAATCACATATCCAAGCTGCTGAATTATCAATATTTTTAAAATGCATAACATTATCTCGTAATGAATCTGGTCTTTGTGTTTCGTAGGGTATTTTGAAAAACTCCCTCCCTCCCCCTTATTTTTTAAAGTTTTGCCCTATCTTTACCAAGTTCACTAATAACCTGAGCACAGTTTGACTGCTTTTCCATGAATCACTGTTAGAAGTTCTCATGTTTTATGAAACACAAAGTCAAAACAGAATACTAGAGGGAATAAAATGTAAGGTCAGTCAAGCAACAGGACTAGGAACTGAAGCCAGACAACCTTGTGCTTTCATTGCAAGGTCTTCCTCCTCCTCCAGCCCTTTTAAGCAGGAATGCCCGACACCTTGGTGCTTTCAGCAGGTTTCCACACTAGGCACATCTCTGGAGGTCAGAGGAGGGTGGGAAAATCTCTGTTTGTCAGGGCGTGGGAGGGCCCTGACAGCTGCAGGCGGAGCTGGGGCCCATGGAACCCAATTTGGCAGCACTTGCTGCTCTCTGGCCTCTGGAGATGGTGACCTGGAATGCAAAGCCTCCTGCTTTGTGTGGTCTTGTGCCTACACAGGCTGCACAAGCCTAATGCAAGTCTTGCTAGAAGAAGTAAGTTATAGAAATTATTCTGGTATGTAGAAACCTTTATTAAAACCCATGAGCTCAGCACAATTCGTAAATATCTCAGTCTAATTTCTGGGATGAAAGTTGGAAAACAGGAGACGAATCTACAAAATGAAGGAAAGAATTACCTTACTACAGCCAATTACTGTGAAAAGAGTAAGTATGTCTTCATTGCAACTTTGAAAAAGGAAAGTTTTGGCCTGGTCTCTACTGTGGCATTATCTCAAACTAAAAAAGAGGGTGATGAATTTGTTGGGATACTCACTGGAGAAACTGCTTGATTGCAATCTGGCCTGCTGCTTAAGGAAAATAAAATTTGAGTTCTCATCAGGCAACAAGCCTGTATAAGTTAATAGGCTTTAATAATAGCACCTCATTACATTTTTATAAAACTGCCTGGGAAATGAATGCTGGAAATACAAAGGAAAGCTCTAAGGGATCACAGTTATAAAGCAAAGATAACAATATTACAGCATTTCAAAATAATGCATACACTATACTGGATACCACACAGAATTCAGTGACTGGGATTAAGGCCAAGTAAGCTTTTTTGAATGGATGTCCAAAGCAGATGGGAGACCTGACTCATGCTTTGGAATAGAAAAATGATTTCTGGGACAAGGTGTTTGGGAAGCCTGATAGCAGTCAGAAAATTAGGGGGTACTAGCCTCCGTGAATGCTGATGTATGGTAACAATATTGTGGTCACTATAACAAAAGTCACATTTGCCAGCAAATAATACTAATGATAGTCATACTTTTTGAATCCAAGGCACACCACTTCTTTCCCATGGATTTTTATTACCTCTCTGCAGTAACTGTTGACAAACATTTACATTTTTGAAAAATGATGAGCACTGGGTTTGTGAACTTGGAGACATCGCTGTTCCCAACAACTGGTCATTAATCAAAGCTGTGGTGAAGAAACTCAGACTCCGTGGAGGTAAGAGCAACAAGAGGAGAACACTTGTGAAGGGATGCATGAGCAAACAGCACACACTGCAGAAAATGATGCTTTTATCAGTAATGTCAGTCACATTGCCCGTAGTAAGGATCAAGTTTAGGGGTTTTGTGTGGGGGCCAGGGCTCCCAAGCCTGAGTGATGGAGGAAAGCACCTCTGGAGGATGATGCAAAATATCTGAGTTTTACTGCAATTAGGACATTAATTTAGATACCTTCTTCTTTCCTTTTGCTGTACTTACAACCCCATCAGGTACCTAAATTAAGCAATTAAAATTAGTCAAGACAAACTACATTCCCTCTGCTCCATGTGTCCAGTGCCATGAAATGTCTTTGGGGGCTATGTGTTCTCTGTACTTCATAGGATTATTTTGTCTATCAAGGGCAAATTTCCTCTGATCCTGTGTCCTCAGGGGTACTGCTATATTCTAATTAGTGTTTCAAATTTGTCAGGTTGTCATGGTCAGTTGCTGACCAGAGATGAGACTTTCATGTGACACTCACTGACTCTTCTGGAATAGCAAAGTATCTTATATTCATCTTGTTTGAGGGGTTTGTTACAGGAGTTTTTGATGGCAACTCTGAACATGTGTGGCTAATTCTTGCCTGATAGAGTCTGGCTGTGTTGTCTTTGAGGAATGAAGTCGTAAGAGATGGACTCAAACCAGAATGTGACACGTTCCCTGGAGGTGGAGAGATGCTTCTTCCACCCCACGAGGAGACCTGAGGGCAACGCCAGTGCCTCGACATTGAAACATTTCAGAAGGCAAGGTTCATGTCTCTGACTACAGCCAAGACTGAGTGTGAGTGCTCATTAAATATTAAATAATAGTACAGTTCAGATCTGAATCCAAACTTCTCATCTTGCACCATTCCAGCTAAGCTGGTTATGAACAGGAACACGGCTTGGAAACCCCTTTGAACTTTGGAGGAATTTTGGTTCTGGATCTAAAAGCTGAGTTCAGTAGTGTGTAGCAAGGGCTTTCAGTCAAAAGGGAAGCATGAAAGGAAATAATTCAGGATTATTTTTGTAGCATATTTGAGTAAACAACAGACGAAAAAAAAGTCAAGTAATCTGTGACTTGTATTCTAATTGCCAAAAATTATCTAAAAATACAAATTAAAAATATGAAACAGGCTTTTCTGAGTAGACTTCAACCACTATTTCACAAAAGTTTTAACTGTGGAAAAAAAACCTTCATAACACCACCTGCTGTTCAGCTGGTTTTGACCTGACCCCTTTCTCCTTTTCTTGTTATTATAAACAGTGAGCTCTTTAAGTGAGAGCTGTTTAAAGGATAGGGGGCTGTAAGTGTTCCTTCCTAGATCCCAGATGCAGTGGGAGACTGATGGGCTTTTTGATCTTTATTTTATGAGTGTCTGATAAATTGCCTCTGGCACCTGGCAACTGAAATTTCACTATCTGAAAACTAACCCTTATGTCAAACAATGTGGCCAGTCTCATACTCCAAGTTAAAGAGCTGCATGCATTTAGGTACAGGATGTTTTCCAACATTCAGTACAGTATGTGGTGAAGCCCTGCTTCACTTATTATTATTAGACAGATCCTCAGCTGATGTAAATTGGCATAACCCCATATGATTAAAGGAGCTGAACTGTTTTACATCAGCTGGCAACCTGGTCCAAAGTGCAACACACATACTTTTGATTTAAAATAGTATTTTGTATGTGATTCTTCAAAGGTTGGTATGTTTCAACTTTTTCAATATATTGCCCTGCAGCCTCTGTTTTTTGTTTCTGAGGCAAGAAAAAAAAAAAGAAAGGATTAAGATAAAGAATCATGGGTAATGTTCTCTGGTTTGCTTGTTTTTTGGCTGCTTTAGATGGAAACTGAGCTATCATGTATTTGAAAGCAAAGTCTCAAATGGGTAATGACTACCAAACTGTGTTACTCCTTGTGCCCTGGGGGAAGACACCTTGGTCCCCACTTTGCTTCTCATGTATTCTGGAAAATTATAGGGAGACTCATGCCTTTTTGGTCAGAATTAAAAAGATCAGCAACAGATCTGCCTGAAATACTGGGATTTCTGTCTAGTAGTAATCCCACAATTTCATATTTTTCTCATCCTCTTTTGCAACAAGGATTTGTGAGGGAGAACAACAGAAATGGCGGAGATGCCTTATCATGAGAAGCAATAATGAAAACAGTGGAAGACATACAGATGAATTGGAACCACTGTAAGAAAATAAGTGTAGAGGCAGCAATTCACATATTTAAATAAACCAGAATGTGGTGCAGTCCTACAGAGGTTATAGGACCTGCTCCATGCATGGGCAGCCAAGCGTGGCTCAGAGGTCTCTGCTGGGCTTGTGAGTGGGAGGAAGGTTTTCAGTGCTGCCCTAGTCAGGGGAGTCTGGAAATGTCAGCTGGGTGAGAAAAAGTATTAAATCCCAAATAAAGCAGAAACCACAAAGTAACTGAAGAGCCTGCTCAGCATAGTAAATTGTATATGTCAGTAATGGTAAATGCTGGGCTTCTTTTCTGCATTCTTGAAAAGGTTTGAAATCTGAGGGAGCTTAATAGGAACATTGGTATGAAGTCAGATTAAGTTTATATTTTTTCAAGTTCATATGTCTCCTGGATCCATTTCCTATGACAGGCATCCAAGTGACGTCCAAGTGTGACCGAATCTACAACTGTGACCAGAGCTACAGCCCTGTGCATAGTCATAATTGTTTTCTGTTGACCAATGTACATCCAGATATTAGGTTTCTCCAGAGGAGAACATGTCCTCACCTATAACATGTGCCCCTTCATTTCTTGCTGTCATCCTCCCCCAGCCTGAATACCCTGCAGAAGAGCTGGACACTGACTTAGGAAGGATGACAGCATTCAGCACCCAACACTGGAGTGCAGGTTAGATGGCTCCATGGGAGACATCCTGTTGGAGGGTGACATCCCACCCAGAGTGCTAATGAGATGGTTCCTTTTACAGGAAAGCTCATGCTGGCAAATTGTCTTTGAAAACAATGCTGTTTGCTTAGAGCAGAGCATTCTGTGTTTCCTAGCAGGACAGGCAGCCTGGCAGGCAGGGTGCTGTGGGAGGGCTCCACACATCCGAGCTCTGGTGCAGGCTTGGCCTCCGGGCTTGTGCGGGGGTAGGGATGAGCATCCCTGGAATTGCTTTGCATCTTTTTCTACCCCCAGCCTTGCCTATTAAAGTGGGATCATGTAAAACCTAGCACAAATTAAGCCTGGAGCTTAGAAGAGGCTGTTAGCTGCTACTGAAGCACAAATAAAAATAATCCTTAATTCTTCCATAGAACATTTAAAGCAAACAGTCTGGGAAAGAAACAGCCATATTTTACTTCACTAAAAAATCCCATAGGACAAAAGGAAATGCAGATGTTCTGACTGAACTGTCTTATGAGTTGTTGACTAGTTAATTAATCAAAGTTGTCTAGTGATTTATTGATTAACAGAGCTTCTGCAGTCAGGAACACGTCAAATTTCACAATGGAAAATTTAGCAATGGAAAAAGTCTGGTCTTTTAGTTCCTTCCTTAATCAAGACAGAGAATGGCATGAGAACTGAGGATATTTCATGTATTAAGCTTATGCCAGCCAATCTCATTATGAGATAGTATTGCTTAGGCAATTTTGATTGTTTTTTCCATGCAGCTTTTTTTTTTAAGTGGAGAGATTTTTTTTTCATATTTTAACAGTGCTAACAGTATCCCCCATATAAGAAGTCCTGTAATGTCTTTAAGTACATACAGACAAAAGTATGTATTATTTCCTGTGATTGTAGTCACATTCAGTAGTCTAATAAAGGATAAATCCCAAAGGAGTTACCTTTCCTGTAGTTGGGAATGCACAGAAAATAAAATATATTTAAATTTTCTTGGAAACTGAGGCCTACCTTAACTATAAGTGTTGCTTTGCTCCCTGTTCAACCTTATCATAAGAATAATGTGATAAGTGCTATCTCTTACAAACATTTGCCCCTCTGTAAAGTTTTCTGTAAGTATTTAATTAATGAATGCAAAAAGCAAATCAAATGTGTGCATTTGAATTGTTATTCAGAAGACACTGAGGTATATCACTGTGCTCATATATCCTGGAAGGTTAAGTTTCTCTGTCATAAAGATCATGAGTAGGAGGCCAGTGCTGCATGATCATAAGGCTCCCCTTTGTACGTGGTGTACAAAGGGGAGCTGTAAATGGGTCTGTTTCTCCCCTGTGCATGTGTATCACAGAATCATTTGGGCTTTAAGGGCCCTTCAGAATCATCCAACCCCCCTGCAATGGGCAGGGAAATCTTCCAGTAGACCAGGTTGCTCAAAGCCTCATTCAACCTGGTCTGGAACACTTCTGGGGATGGAGCATCCACAGCTTCTCTGGACAGCCTGTTCCAGTGCCTCACCACCCTCACAGTAAAGAATTGCTTTCTAACACCTAATNCTCTCCAGCTCCATTGTAGGCTCCTGTTCTTTAGGATCAATAGTCCCAGCTCTTTCAGCCTGTCCTCATAAAAGAGGTTTGCCAGTTCTCTGATCATCTTTGTGACCTCCTCTGGACTTGCTCCAACAGGTCATGTTGGGAGCCTCACAGCTGAGCACAGTACTCCAGGTGGTGTCTCACCAGATTAGAGTAGGGGGGGAAAATCCTATTTCTTGACCTGCTAGACTTGTTACTTTTGGTGCAGCCCAGGACATAGAATCACAGAATGGGTCAGGTTGGAAGGGACCACAGTGATCTGGCCCAACCTTCCTGCTCAATCAGGGTCATCCCAGAGCTCATGGCGCAGGATTGTATCCAGATGGTTCTTGAATATCTCCAGTGAGGGAGCCTCCACAGTCTCTGGGCAATCTGTTCCAGTGCTTTGTCACCTTCACAGAGTTGTTTTCCAGAGGTTGGCACCCAGCCTGTAATGGTGCCTGGGGCTATTCTTCCCCACATGCAGCACCTTGCTTTTCCTGAATTTCTGATTGTTCTTCTCTGCCCATCTCTTCAATCTGCCATGGTCCCTCTAATGTGTAGCACAGCTGTTTGGGATACTAGCCACCCCTCCTGGCTTTCTGTCATTGGGGAAATTGCTGCGGCAGCCTCTGCCCCTTTATCCAAGCAATTGATAAATGAGTTCAACAATGCTGGGCCAAGTATCAAATCTCCAACTGCATCCTGTGCCACTGATCATGGCCTTCTGAGATCTGCTGTCCAGCTTGTTCTCAATCCACCTTAATCCACCTTACTCCCCTCCTCCGTTTGCCTGTGAGGATGTTGTGAGAGACAGTATTGAAAGGGTTGCTGAAATTGAGTTAGACAATATCTGTTGTTCTCCCTTCATCCATCCACGTAGTTTTTTCATCCTATAACACAATCAGATTGGTCAAGCATGGTTTCACATTTGGTGAATCCGTGATGATTACTCCTGATCCCCTTCTTATCATCCAAGTGGATAGAGATGGCCTCCAGAATGAGGTGTTCCATCACCTTTCCAGGGACTGAGGTGAGGCTGGCTGGCAGGTAGTTCCCTGGACCCTCTTCCTTGCCTTTATTGAAGAGTGGAGTGACATTTGCATTCTTTTAGTCCTCAGGGATCTCTCCTGATCTCCATGACCCTACAGTTGGCTT